>VDFB02366453.1:0-26326 GCA_007258455.2 Sequoia sempervirens
ATGTTGACAAGTGGCACCTTGCCATTAGATGAATGTTAGTCCCACATTGCTCAAATTTGGACATTCATCCATCTTGGAATTCTATAAATAAAGAGGTCATATCCTCATTTCATCATCCACAATCTAGGCAAAGTTACCATGCTCAAATATCTTTTGAATTTCATCCATTATCATTGAGTCATAGCTAGGTTTTTGCAGATTTTGGCTTGGAGTTCTCATTCTTCACCAACAAAGTGGATCAATCATCTTCAACACATCAAGCTTGGATCATAGGAATTGGGAAAGGGCCAATTTTCACATCAAATTTGCACCAATTCCCCCATGGGATCATGATTTTGCACATCTAATTAGGATTTAATCTTTGTTTTATCATTTCCATTGTGTTCTTTGATATTTTTTCTTCCTAGTTTAGACGTTGTAAATGGATTTCATGGGGAATCCTTGTTTTGGCTTGTAATATTTTTCTAACTTGTTTATTCTTGTTGTTTGGTAAGTACCAAGGTTGGGGTTCGCACACATGTATATATGCATGTATGTATATATATACATGTATATGTATATATACATGTATATATGTGTCTGTACATGTATATATGTGTATATATATAGATATATGTATGTGTATATATATATAGATATATGTATGTGTGTATATATATATGTTTATATATGTGTATATGTATATGTATGTAATTTTTTATGTATATATATGTAATTATTTATGTATATATATTTGATTGTTACTATGAAATATGGAAAAGGTTAGACTACTTCCCAATTAGTGGGTTTTTTGCAATGCACTTCTACTCATGTGTTTGTCATTGCACAAACTTTAATTCTACAATTTTTATATATATACACATATATGTATGCATATATGTATGCATATATGTATACATATATTTATGCATATATGTATATATAGATGCACTTGTATTTGTGTCTTCATCATTGCAAACACTTTAACTATGCATTTTGCCTTTAATATTTGTTTGTTATTCCCAATTATGAAAATCGTTTAAGTGCATTTCATTTCAAATTGTTTTTACCTTGCAATTCTATTTTTATGTTATTCCTTGCGCAATACTTTTGAGGGTTCCTTAACAATTCAAATTTATCACCTATTTTATGTTGTCTTCTTCCCAAATCACTAGATAGGCCTACAAACAGAGATAGACATCGAAAGAAGCCTTATCTCTTCAAAATATGCACGATATACCATGGATGATTTGATCCATGCACATCATGTATATCTTGAACAGATAAGACTTATATGTACGTATAGATTTGTTCATCCTATTGCAATAGAAGGGCTCATTCCTATTAAGTTAAGACTCCCTTCAATGTATATCAATGTATATCACTTTCACAATAATTCACTCTGCTATTTTCTTTTTCTACTTCATTCTTACTACAAAATATTATTTCTACTTCATTCTTTTTCTACTAAGTGTTTGACTGGTTGTCCTTTATAGGGTATTCTTCCACGCACTTCTATTTGTGTGTTCATCATTGCACAATCTTTAACACTGCAAATTGTTTTTTATATTTGTTTGTTATTCTGAAATATGAAAATGGTTTGAGTGGTTCTCATTTAGAAGATATTCTATCATGCAATTCTATTATTATGTTCTTATGTAATTGTAATTGTATATGTATATGTATATGCGTGTGTGTATATATATATATATATTTATAATATAATATTATATAATAACAATTATATGTGTGTATATATACATACATACATATGTGTATATATATACATATATGTAAATATATGTATATATATGTATATATATACACATATACATATATGTATGTATGTATATGTATGTGTGTGTACATACATACATACATACATATACATATACATATATACATACATATATATGTCTATATGTGTGTGTACATACATACATACATTTACATATACATACACACACACACACATACATATATATGTATATATAGAGACATATATATGTATATATGAATCTCTATTATGTCTGTATAATAAGGTTGTTGTTTCAGGGAAGTGTTGCCTGCAAGTATGAAAATGGTATGATAAAGATATTCTAGCATGCAATCGTATTATTTTGTTCTTCCATGCACAATAGTTTTGTTTGGGAAATGATTTTTTTATTTGATTGTTACTACCATACATGGAAAGGGTTTCACTAGTTCACAATTACAAGGTTTTTTGCCATGCACTTGTATTCATCTATTCGACAATGCACAAACCTTAACTCTTCCACTTGCCTTTAATATTTTTTTGTTATTCCCAAATATGAAAATGGGTTCACTTGTTTTCATTTTGAAGATATTCTACCATGCAATTATATTATTATGTTCTTATATATGTATATACATGTATATATACGTATACATATATATATATATATATATATACATGATATATACATGTATATGTATATATATATATATGTAATTGTTTATGTATATATATTTGATTGTTACAATGAAATATGGAAAGGGTTAGACTGCTTCCCAATTAGTGGGTTTTCTACAATGCACTTCTACTCGTGTGTTCGTCATTGCACAAACTTTAACTCTACAATTTTTATATATATGCACATATATGTATGCATATATGTATACATATATTTATGCATATATGTATATATAAATGCACTTGTATTCATGTCTTCATCATTGCACACACTTTAACTATGCATTTTACCTTTAATATTTGTTTGTTATTCCCAATTATGAAAATGGTTTTAGTGCACTTCATTTCGAAAAAAAATTGTATTGCAATTCTATTTTTTTGTTATTCCTTGCACAATACTTTCGAGGTTCTTTAACAATTCAAATTCACCACCTATTTTATGTTGTCTTCTTCCCAAATCACTAGATAGGCCTACAAATAGAGATAGACATCGAAATAAGCCTTATCTCTTCAAAATATGCATGATATACCATGGATGATTTGATCCATGCACATCATGTATATCTTGAATATATAAGACTTATATGTATGTATAGATATGTTCATCCTATTACGATAGAAGGGCTCATTCCTATTAAGTTAAGACTCCCTTCAATGTATATCACTTTCACAATAATTCACTCTGCTATTTTCTTTTTCTACTTCATTCTTACTACGAAAAATTCTTTCTACTTCATTCTTTTTCTACTAAGTGTTTGACTGGTTGTCCTTTACAAGGTAGTCTGCCATGCACTTCTATTTGTGTGTTCATCATTGCACAAATATTCACACTGCAAATTGTTTTTTATATTTGTTTGTTATTTTGAAATATGAAAATCGTTTGAGTAGTTCTCATTTCGAAGATATTTTGTCATGCAATTCTATTATGTTCTTATGTAATTGTATATATATATATATGTGTATACGTGTGTGTGTATATATATATATATATGATATTATATCTATATAATAAGGTTGTTGTTTCAGGGAAGTGTTGCCTCCAAGTATGAAAATGATATGACTAGTTTTTGTTTTGAAGATATTATGGCATGCAATTGTATTATTTTGTTCTTCCATGCACAATAGTTTTGTCTACGAAATGCTTTTTTTATTTGATTGTTACTACCGTACATGGAAAGGGTTTCACTAGTTCACAATTACAGGGTTTCCTGCCATGCACTTGTATTCGTCAGTTCGACAATGCACAAACTTTAACTCTGCCATTTGCCTTTAATATTTTTTTGTTATTCCCAGATATGAAAATGGGTTCACTTGTTTTCATTTCAAAGATATTCTGCCATGCAAATATATTATTCTATTCTTATGTATGTAATTGTCTATATATATATAGACACACACACACACATATATATCTATATATATATATATATGTATACATCTTTGTTAGAGTAATTGGTTATTTACTTGATTAATTAAACAATATTTGGTTAATTAATTAAGTTACCTTTTATCTCTTTTTCACTTAAGCTAACTTTAGGTGCATAATAATTAATTATTTTATTAATTATTAATGTGCAAGCCTAGGGTTTTCCTTTTTAGGTTTTTTACCTATATAAGGTTGTAATCTTTCTTTTGTTAATTAATTCATTTACATTGGCAATATTGAGGTCCATGTTTTTTTGAGCTTTTTTTGCTGTGTTGTTTCTCTTTGCATCTCCCTGTAACAGGGGTTTTAGCTTGTAGAGATCTTTGTGTTCCTTCATGGTATTAGAGCCCAAGGTCTGAAGCTCCCTGTTCTGGTTTTTGAGATCTTGCATTAGAAGTTGGGGTTGGGGTTCTTTAAAAAAAACTAGGCGAATTAAACCAAAGGGTTCTTTTTTTAAAAAAAAATTGAATTCTTTTTTCTAGGTTTGCACCCACGGTACCTTGATCTGCCAGTAACGGTCATTGTGATTTTTACGTGTGGAGTTATTGCCCGCAGTGCAGTCACCGTGGAGCCTCCGTCTGCATGCGTAGGCGGGTTCGCTGCTGGCCAGAGCCTCCACCAGTTTTGGCCACGCCCGTCCCTCGTTCTCCATTTGCCTTCCACCCCGGTCGGCCAGGCCCTAGTTCTCGGTCGCCCGTCGTGGTAAATTGACCTGGTTCTCTAGCTGCTGCGTCAGGATTCGCGGCCTGGCCCTCTTGTTCGGCTGCTGGGTTTGACTCCTCTGAGTCTCTGTCGTCCGCGGCTCTTCCTGGCCTTTGCCCACAGCGGGCCTTCTCCGTTGGCTTGCGCCGTGGCCTGGTGCTGCTGCGGCGCCGCTCTGCCCTTGGGTTTCTCCCGGCCGCCGCCCGAGCTCCCGCGCCGCTCGAGCTCCCACCGTCACCTTTCTCACCGAGCTCCCAACTCGCCGGACTTGCCGCCAACCCCTGGTCGCTCAGCAGACCAGGGGCTTTTTTTTTAGCCCCCGGGGCTTAAAGGAGGCAAATTTGTGCCTTTTGAGGAGGCTTTACGAAATTGGGTCTACAATTAGCATACGGTCTCCATTTTTTTCAAACGAGATACCATTGGAAAGCTACTTCCATGCCGGACGTCATGGTTCTACTAATTTTTTCTAGATTTTCTATTTGAATGTATTTTTTTCTAGTCAATGTGGGGTCTTTTTTCTGCACTTTTGAGGCCATAACAGGTGCAAATGGACTCCGTTTTTCAAAAACAAATAGGCGTTGGAAAGCTTTCAACCTGATCTATTCAAATATGTGATACTTTTTCTCATAATTTTCTTTAGGTACATGAGAATTTGTTTTGAAGCTTCTTTGCTTATGCATTGCTTCCTCTTTCTCAATTTGTACTAGGGTTTAGGTTTATCTCTTGTGGGGGGGTGTTTTTTCTTGCTTTTTGTCATTTATTTTAGAAAACTAGAACACCAAAACTCTCAAAACAATCAAACCCTTCTGCATCTTCTGTCTATTCTGAAAGATCGCATAATAATAAAAAACACCAACATGTACAAGTACAGGTACAAGTATAGGTATAGATACAGGTACAGGTATAGGTGCAGGGTTTCATGGCAGACTCCTCAATTGAGTTACTCACATCACACAACTATCACACTTGGAAGTCTCGCATGACGAGGCTTCTCAGGTCATGAGGGTTGTGGTCTTGTCTAGATGAGGTTCAGCCTCAGTTGTAGCATCTTTTTGAGATTCTTCAGCACAAGAACAAGATGGATGAAGCTATGAGTTTGTTATCCCTACACGTTTCCAACAATCTTTTATTTCACCTTGATGCTTTGCTCACTCCTCGAGCCATTTGGTTGAAGTTTGAGACACTTTTTGGGACCATTAATGAGTTTCGAGCATTACAGATTGAGGCAGAGCTCACTTCATTGTTACTTGAATCATTTCCCACTATTGAGGATTTTTTGACCAAGTTCAAAACTATCCGCTCTATTTTACAAGGTTGTGGCAAGAATAAGTTAGTCACAAAGTGCATTTACTTGATCCTTTCGAAGCTTTGTGGTCCATTTCAAATATTTTCTTCTTCATTCTATTCCACCATGGATGGCCTGGTGCTCATTTTAACATGCCTACCTTTGATGTGTTTTGTGAGCATTTGTCTCATGAGCAGTCACACCTTTCTCAGATAGATATGCTCTCAGGATCAAAGAACAAAGCATTGGTTGCTCAGTCATCTAAGGAGAAATAGAAGCATAAACCAAAGCCCGAGAAAGATTCTGCAAGCAGTGAGCATTCCTCCAAACCACCTCCTAAGTCTGATTCCAAACCACCACTTAATCTGAAACAGGGGAAATCTTCGAAGTCTGGTGAGTCTTCCTCCAAGACTAAGAAGAAATCAGGTGACACTTGCAGCTTCTGTGGCAAGGAAGGACATCCAGTTTACAGGTGTTGGAAATGATTAGAGGCTTTAGAGGAAGCCATGCAGCAGCATAACATCTCCTTACCTCAGTCATCTTCTCCTTCCACAGGGAAAGGTCATGTTCTCACTGCTCGAGCATCACCCTATGGGTCCACTTGGATTTTAGATTCTGGTGCTTCTCATCATATGACTCACACTCAACAGTTGGTCACTTCTCTTGCCTCTTGTGGTACTTCATAGATTGCAATGGGTGACTCTACACAACTTTCAGTCTTGGGTTTAGGTTCTGTCTCTTTGGATGGGGGTACTCTACAGGATGTTCTAGTTGTTCTTGACATCTCGACAAACCTCCTGTCCATCTATCAGATTTTCCATTCTGGCTCTGGTAAGACAATTGAGTTTTCACCACATCATGTGGTTATTAGGGACCTCCATGACTCTGATTTGGTTGTGGTTACTAGGTATGTTGACATTGCATCTCATCTTTACAAATTTGATGGATTTGAGCCTTCTGAGGGTATAGGTTCATTTCTTATAGCACATGCAGATTCCGTGAGTAAGCTTTGGCATGAGCATTTGGGCCATGTCAATTACAGATCTATCTTCAGCAGATGAGTACACAGGCACTTGTTCTTGGTCTTCCACAAATTTCTTGCACAGATGGTGTTTGTCATGGTTGTGTGCTTGGCAAGCATCACAAGGATCCCTTTCTAAAGGGAAGTGCCACTCGTGCTTTGGCATCCTTGGAGTTGATTCATAGTGACCTCATGTCATTTCCCACTCCTTTTTCTGGGGCCAAGTATGTACTCACATTCATTGATGACTTCTCCAGATGCACATGGGTGTACTTTCTTAAGTACAAGTCTGATGTCTTTGATTCCTTTCGAATCTTCAAGACATTTGTAGAGAAGTAGTCTAGCCTTTCTATTCGGTGGATACATACAGATAATGGGGGGGAGTATGTGAATCAGGCTTTCAGATATTTTTGCACTGAGCATGGTTTGCAGCATCAATTTACTGTTCCCTGCACCCCTCAGCAGAATGGTGTCGCTGAGAGAAAGAACAGGACTTTACGGGAGATGGCAAATTGTATGATTCAGTCCAGGTCCATGGATCTATCTTTTTGGGTTGAGGTAGTTAATTGTGCCAACTATATTCAGAATCAGATGCCTCACAAGGAGATTCGACATATGACTCCTAAGGAGGCTTGGTCTCATGACAAGCCTAATGTTTCATCATTTCGAGTATTTGGTAGTGAGGCATGGGCATTTATTCCTGATGCTCAGAGGAGAGCCATGGAGCAGAAGAGTCAACCCCTCATTTTTGTTGGCTAGTGTGAGGATGTTAAGGCATACAGGTTGTTTGATCCTGATTCCAGAGACGTCCTATTTCGACAGGATGTCTAGTTTGATGAGCGCCTTCCCATAGTGGACACCCTGTCTCCAGTGTCTACTTCACTACCTACTCCTCACACTGCAGCTCTTCCGGATTATGTTGAGGATGATTTTGATGAGGATGCTGATGATCCCCCATCTCCTCCTCCTCTTGCTCCACCTCAGATGCCCAAATGGGCTCGCTTTACTGTTGAGGTAGCAGGATCTATGGCAGGTAATCCTTCAAACACCTGTTGCACCCGTTCTTATACTACGGGTTCTAGTCTTTTGAGTCATGCTCTTTCTAAGGATCCTCAGAAGTTTTTAGAGGCGACAGGTCACCCTGAGTGGGATAGTGCTACGGAGGAGGAGTATTCTTCTTTGATGAGGAATAGTACTTGGGATCTTTGTCGTCTTCCTAAGGGCAGAAAGATGGTTTGGTGCAGATGGTTGTATTGCACCAAGTATGCTGCTTATGGTTCTATTGATAAGTACAAAGCACGTCTTGTTGTGAAGGGTTTCTTGCAGGTTGAGGGTATTGATTACTCTAAGAAATTTTCCCATGTCGCCAAGATGAATTCTATTCACTTTGTACTATTACTTGCAGCTTCTAAGGTCTGGTCCATTTATCAGATGGATGTGAAGAGTGCGTTCTTGCATGGTGACCTACAAGAGGAGATCTATATGGAGCATCCTCAGGGATTTGTTCAGGATGCTTCTTTGGTTTGCAGACTTCGGTGTTCATTATATGGTCTCAAACAAGCCCCTCAGGCTTGGTATGAGAAGATGGACTCTTTTTTGCTCTCCACTGGTTTCACACGCTGTCATTCTGATCCTACAGTCTATATTTAGAATCTTGAGGGTGAGATCCTGATTCTTGTGCTATATGTTGATGATCTCCTCATCATAGGTAGCTCATCCTCTATGATTCAACATGCTCAGCGAGCTTTGATGGAGCAGTTTGAGATGACAAATCTTGATCTTCTGCACTATTTTCTTGGTCTTCAGGTGATTCAGTCTTCTGATGGGATATCCCTTCACTAGGATAAGTATGCTCTTGATATGCTTCAGTGCTTTGGCATGCTTGATTGCAAGTCTGCCCCCACACCTTTTTAGTCAGGGGTTGTTTTGACTACTACTTGCCCCACTCCTATAGATTCTACACTTTACAGGTAGTTGGTTGGCAGTTTGTTGTACCCGACTCACACTCATCCTGATCTTTCCTTTGTGGTAGGCCTTGTATCTCGATTTTCCCATGATCCTCATGAGAGTCACTAGCAAGCTGCCAAACATATTTTGAGGTACATTCAGGGCACCCTTTCTTATGGCATTCACTACACATCAGGGGATCCTCACATTGTTGGCTTCACTGACTCAAATTGGGCTAGTGATGTCAATGATCAAAAGTCTACTTCTGGCTTTGTTTTCTGTCTTGGCTTTGGTCCTATCACATGGTCTTGCAAGAAGCAGACTGCTCATGCATTATCATCTACAGAGGCTGAGTACCGAGCTGCTGTGCTCGCTAGTCAGGAGATTTTATGGCTTCTACAGTTGATGACTGAGTTTGGTTTTCCTCCTGGTAGTCCCACTATTCTTTGGTGTGACAATCAAAGTGCTATACACATTTCTCGCAACCCGGTGGAGCATCAGTGGACGAAGCACATTGAGCTTCATATGCATTTCATCAGATAGTTGATTTAGGATGGTTTTCTCATCTTGGAGTATATTCCCACTGCCGAGCAGGTTGCAGACATCTTCATGAAGCCTTTTGCCTCGCCGCACTATCTTCAGTTGTACTCTATGCTTGGGGTGAAGAAAGTTGTCCTTGGGGGGTCTTCATGAGGCCTTCCTTCCTTCATATTTCTTTCAGCATGTTCTTCTATCTCTTTTTGGAGAGGAGTTTTTTCCCATTGGGTTTTCTCCTTTTTCTCCATTTCATAGAGATTTCCTTGTACTTGGGTTCCTAATCTGGCCTTGTTGCCAGGACCCATTGTTCTTTGCTTTTAGTAGCTTCTTCTAGGTTTTAGCTTCTCCCTAAGTCTAGCTTAAGGGGGGGTGTTAGAGTAATTGGTTATTTACTTGATTAATTAAACAATATTTGGTTAATTAATTAAGTTACCTTTTATCTCTTTTTCACTTAAGCTAACTTTAGATGCATAATAATTAATTATTTTATTAATTATTAATGTGCAAGCCTAAGGTTTTCCTTTTTAGGTTTTTAACCTATATAAGGTTGTAATCTTTCTTTTGTTAATTAATTCATTTACATTGGCAATATTGAGCTCCATGTTTTTGAGCTTTTTTTGCTATGTTGTTTCTCTTTGCATCTCCCTGTAACAGGTGTTTTAGCTTGCAGAGATCTTTGTGTTCCTTCACATACATATATACATACATGTATATATGCATGTATGTATACATGTATATATATATATGTATATATATATGTATGTATTCGTATTTAATTGTTTATGTATATATATGTAATTGTTTATGTATATATATTTGATTGTTACTATGAAATATGGAAAGGGTTAGACTATTTTCCAATTAGTGGGTTTTTTGCAATGCATTTCTACTCGTGTGTTTGTCATTGCACAAACTTTAACTTTGCAATTTTTATATATATACACATATATGTATACATATATGTATGCATATATGTATACATATATTTATGCATATATGTATATATAAATGCACTTGTATTTGTGTCTTCATCATTGCACACACTTTAACTATGCATTTTTCCTTTAATATTTGTTTGTTATTCCCAATTATGAAAATGGTTTTAGTGCATTTCACTTCAAAAAAATTATGCCTTGCAATTCTTTTTTTTTGTTATTCCTTGCACAATACTTTTGAGGGTTCCTTAACAATTCAAATTTACCACCTATTTTATGTTGTCTTCTTCCCAAATCACTAGATAGGCCTACAAATAAAGATAGACATTGAAAGAAGTCTTATCTCTTCAAAATATGCACGATATACCATAGATGATTTGATTCATGCACATCATGTATATCTTGAACAGGTAAGACTTATATGTATGTATAGATCCGTTCATCCTATTACAATAGAAGGGCTCATTCCTATTAAGTTAAGACTCCCTTCAATGTATATCAATGTATAGCACTTTCACAATAATCCACTCTGCTATTTTCTTTTTCTACTTCATTCTTACTATGAAATATTCTTTCTACTTCATTCTTTTTCTACTAATTGTTTGACTTGTTTTCCTTTACAGGGTATTCTACCATGCACTTCTATTTGTGTGTTCATCATTGCACAAACATAGTTTTTTATATTTTTTTGTTATTCCAAATATGAAAATAGTTTAGATGGTTCTCATTTCAAAGATATTATGTCATGCAATTATATTATTGTGTTCTAATGTAATTGTAATTGTATACGTATATATATGTAATTGTATACATATATATATGTAATTGCAATTGTAATTTTAATTGTATATGTGTGTGTGTATATATATGAATCTCTATTATGTCTATATAATAAGGTTGTTATTTCAAGGAAGAGTTGCCTGCAAGTATTGGAGACAAGTGTGGACAAAGAGGGGTTTGGTATAGCAAAGTGCAAAGAACATTGTTGCAGAAAAATAATACACTATGCCTGAATAAGCTGAACCAAACAAAAAAAAGGAATTCAAATCAGGCTTTACATTCAGAGTAAAACCCTTGATTGTATTGATGCTTTTTTTTTGGATTTTGCTCATTCAATCTGATGTATTGTACAAGAGGGAATGTGTTGCTAAGTAAGCAATTGATGTATATAATTACTACCTTTCTCCATCCTAAACGACCAGTTTAGAGCAGTAATCGCTCGTCACCTCCTTCGTTACCTCCATTGGGCAACTTGCCTTACGCATCCCTTTGCACTTACTCAGATTGACAAGCGCATAATTTGAAGATCAAGGTCCATTCAATGTTGCAAATTCTCCTATATCCCACTCATTGTCATTCCTTTTGTTTGCATTTATTCTGGAGTGTTCATTTGATTACACACCCATACATGTTTGACTCTCCACGATTCATTATTGGGCTTTGCACACTTCATTGTTCAACTCTACACTCTCGAAAGCTCCATTTCTCTTTCAGATGAGGTTTTTAACCTCACTAGGCCTGTACCAATGCCTATATATATTAAAACTAACAAATATATATGTGTGTGTGTGTGTGTGTGTGTATGTACATATATATATACACATACATATATATAAATGCCAATCTCTTGTATGATATGCATATATTTTCCACAAATCTATAAATATCTAGGGTTTCACACTGATGCTGTTCACATTGGGTGTTTCATTTAAATTTTTTATGCCATGGAATGCAAATATGTTGTATGTGATGTCAATGTTTGTCACAATAACCTGTAACTCAATATTCGGGGTTTCAACTTACACTATTTATGAATGTCAAGACATTTCAGGTCAATTTTAGGGTTTTTTTTTTATTCTATATGTCTGGGAATATATATCAGTTGTATGCACTATAAATGTTTGTCATCCACCACCCTATAACTCAATATTTGGGGTTTCAACTTGTATTTTTTATGGATGTAAATGCATTTATGTTCCATAGAATGTCATTGTTACACCCAATCTTCTCTAAGAGCTAAAGATGTTGGTATATATATATATATAAAACTCATGTACAAATGTTCAATTTGATTGTTGAAATTGATTGTTCAATTGGATGGTTCAATTTGATTGTTCAATTGCATTGTTAAAAGTTATTGTTCTATTGCATTGTTCATCTGGATTGTGCAATTAGATTGTTCAATTGGATTGTTCAATTTGATTGTTCAATTGCATTCTTCAATTTAATTGTTCAATTGCATTTTTCAAAGTTATTGTTCTATTGCATTGTTCAATTGGAATGTTTAATTGGATTTTTCAATTGGATTGTTCAATTTGAATGTCATATAACTGATGTATATTCGTTAGGAGTTATTTATTTCATTCTTTTAGACATGTTGGTATATTCGGCTGACGGTTGTTGTAAAATTATGTCTTGTTCAATCTTCTTCGATGGTGTGCAATTTTAATTAATTATTGGCTTGGTGGTGGTGAATTGCACTTCAAAGGTGAACACTAGAGGATACTATACTTTCTTATTTTAAGTTAAACACTTTCCTTACTACATTTTTCTGATTAATGACTCTTTTCATATATGTTTGTACGATTGAGTTGGAGAAATTCACCATACCATTGGCCACCTCCAATTCATAGATGTGAGGTTTTCAACCTCACTAAAGTTGTACCATTGTCTCCTATCATTCGTTTCTTCTTTCTTCTTATCACTTATTTGTTTTGTTATGGGTGTGCTGTGTTACTTTTTTTTAATAAAAAGGGGGTAAAAACTTTATTGAAAATCAAGAAAGAGCAATACAAAACAAAAGGGAAATAGCCCCAGAAGCCAACAAGAAATGGCCAAACAATGCCAGAGCCACATCAACCTAGCTCATAATCAGTTACATCTTCAACAAGAATCCCCTCCAAATCATGACGACGCTCAGGGGAAAACTAATCCCACTCCTCAACCTTTTGACCATCTAAATGCTCAGAAGCCCACTTGGCCAAACAATCGGCAACCCTATTCCACTCCCTCAGAATATGGACGAAAGACACCAATTCCATCAAAGAGCTAATTTGTAGAACCTGTTGCACCATCCTGGCCAGCTGCCAACTAACATCAGAAACCTTTCGATCATTGATTAAATTAACCAGAACCTGTGAATCAAATTCATAGATCACCTTGCGCCACCCCAAAGCATAAGCCCTTTCCAAAGCGTAGAGGATCCCCAAACCTTCCATAAGGTTGACAGTATGCATCCCTTCATGAACAAAGAAGAAAATCACTGAGCCAGAAAAATCCCTACCAACACCACCAATCCCAGCAGGCCCAGGATTGCCTCTTGAGGAACCATCAGTATTTATCTTCAAAATCTCAACTGGAGGGGGCAACCATCTTCCCATCCTCTGAACTTTCTTTCTCACCCTCCTTCCTCTCCTAACACAAGCAAATTCCACAGACAATCCCTGAATCCAACCATATTTGCCATAACATGAAAGTAGGTCCAACATACCACATAGCTTGCAAAAAGGAAGCCAAAGCAGGAGGTCTACCCAAACTACTCCAAAAATCCAGCAGGGAAGAGGCATGAACACATGGGCTTTTCCAAACACCCCACCAAGAATGCCAAAGATGCACGACAAAGGGGAAGCAAAAAAATAAGTGAGAAGAATCATCCTCTCCAACTCCACACAAAACACAGATAGAAGGCCCCTGGAACCCCCTCTTCCTAATATTATCCCAAGTCAAGCATCTATTCCACGCCAAAGTCTAAATAAAGCAGTTGCACTTTGGCCAAGAGAACTTGTTCCACACATTATTCCACCAGTGAACCTCCACATCATCCAACCTCTGGGATAATAACCCCTAATATCTCGAAGAGACAGTATAGACACCCTTAGGATTGGGAGACCAGGCCAAAACATCCCCATCCGGGAGGGAACTACACCGTTGACTGGCAAGGATATTTTGAAGCGCAACAAAATCTTCCTCCATACCAACAGTAGGCCACTCCTCAGGGTTCTTCCATCTCGCCTCCTCCAGCTAACCATGAGACGAAAATGACTTATAGTCACTCACCCTCGACCAACCAGCCTCCAGGAACCTCTGATACAGAGTCAACAAATTAGGAAACTGAGAAAAAATGGGAGGGAAACCATCCCAAGAGTCGGTCCAAAAATGCGCCTCAACCCCTCTTTTGCAAATCCAAAATAAGCCCTCCTTGATGAGCGTAACCCCTTTTTTGAGCGTGCCCCAAATCACTGAACCTTTCCCCACAAGGGGATAACAAGGAATATCCATCTAAGGGGTCCCGGGGAAATACTTATGGGATAAAATTCGAGCCTAGATTTGATCCTGTTCCACACACCACCGCCAATACAATTTAGCAGCCAACGCCACCCCATACACAACAGACTACCTTAATCCAAGACCACCCATCTGGTTCGGGCTACAAACAACATCCCATCTAACAAGACTCCATTTAGAGGATATCAAGCTACCAGCCCATAAAAACTTGCTTGCTAAGGAGTCTAATTCCTTAACAAAACCCATAGGAGCCACCTAGATCATGCAATGATAAATGGGAAGAGCCTGCACCACAGACTTGAATAACTGAACACGACCAGCAAAAGATAGCCACCTGTGCGTCCAATGATTCACTCTCACATGAAATTTATCAAGAAAATTCTGCCAAGAACCCCTGGGCAGCCTTCCCACCAAAATAGGAATACCAAGGTAGGTCAAAGGGAGAGCCCGAATCTGAAATCTCAAGATATGAGCAATCCGCCTCTGAATGGGCTCCAAAATATTGAAGAAGAATATGGAGAACTTATCCTCATTAATCAGCTATCCCGAAGTAGCAAGATAAACATCCAACACCTTGCGCAGATTCAAAGCTTCTCTAATATTAGCCAAACCCATAAGAGCAATGTCATCCACAAACTGTAAATGAGACTGTGGAGGCAAATCCCCTCCCCACCTCCAACCCTGAATGAGACCCAACTCCACATTCCTTCTCAACAAGCGTCCAAGACCTTCAGCAAGGAGAAGAAATAAATAAGGAGAGAGGGGGTCTCCCTGACGCAGACCGCGAGAGGCACCGAAGAGCTCAAAATGCTCACCATTAATAAGAACAGAGAACGAGGTCGAGGTAACACAACTCATAACCCATTGAATCTAGTCTTCCCCAAACCCAAAAGCACCAAGCACCTTCCGAAGGAAGGACCACCGAACTCTATCATAAGCCTTAGCCATATCCAACTTGATGAACATCGCCTTATCTTTGGAGATACCCATAAAGTGAATGGTCTCAGTTGCAATAACCACCCCATCTAGAATTTGCCTTCCCGCCACAAAACCACTCTGTTCCTTAGAGATAAGCACAGTAAGCCACTTTTTCAGCCTATCAGCAATCAATTTAGATATAATTTTATAAATCACATTGCACAAGGAAATAGGGAAAAATTGAGTTAACTTATCCACCCCCTCACACTTGGGGATGAGAGAAAGGAAAGTAGAATTCAGAGCACACAACATCTGCTTATTTTTCTGTGACTCTTGAACAACTGCCAATAAGTCCATCTTGATAATATCCCAAAATTCTTGAAAAAAATCAATAGGGAAGCCATCAGGGCCAGGAGCTTTCCCCTTCTTCATCTGGAACACAATCCCCGCCAACTCTTCCAAAGAAATGTCACCCATAAGATGCACCTGCATCTCCCTAGAAACCACAGGTGGAATACAGGAAAGAACCTGAGCTTCCTCAGGCGAACCCCCCATGCGAGTCTTCCCTGAATAATGAAGCAAAAACTGAGCATGTGCCTCTCCCTCGAATTGGCAGAGGAAAAGATTCTCCCTTCTATCTACCTCGTAATGTATAGAATTAAGTATGTCTCCCAGCTCACCAATTGGAAGAAGAAAGTCGCATTCTTGTCACCTCCCCAGCCCACTCACTAACTCGGTAGCCTTTGTTTCCAAAACTTCCTCCCTGTAGCTCACACCCCTCCAGCGCCTTCAAAGCCCTAGCCTCCTCTCGAAGCAAATCTTCAGTTACCCCATCCTCCATGATCACCCTCGTAATACTATCCAACTCAGCCTGAGCAGCACCCTTCTCATGGAAAATGTTTCCAAAGCACCAACGGTTCCAGCGTTTAAGCTGGTACTTCACAAATTGCAATAACTTAGCAAAAGTATACATTGTCGTACCATAAGCAGGTCTACCATACCTCCACCAATCAGTGACATGGCCATGGAGAGAGGGGTCACGCAACCACATAAGCTAAAACTTGAAAGAAGGAGACTGGGGCACATGAGCAAAAGTAATGTAAAGTTTGATAGGCCAATGATCTGAGCACCTCCAATCCAGAATTTCAGATCTAGTGGACCACCGACCACCAACCCAAAAAACGATCTAGACGCTCTACAATGCAACTCTCCCCAACCCTTCGATTGTTCAATGTAAACTGACCATTGGTGGGCTTGATGTCAATAAGATTCAAAGCCGCAATATTATCCTGAAGAAGCAGCGCAAAAGCCTCCAATCTTGAAATACCACCCCGATTCTCAGCGAGCTTAGAAATGGCATTAAAATATCCAGCCACAATCCACGGAAGGTAAGGTGCCATGCCATGAACAAACTTGATATGGGACCACAAAAGCTGCTTACCCTGAATCTCAACAGGCGCATAGATATTAGAGAAGAGTATAGACTCCCCAGTCTCAAAACAAGAGGCACTCATAGATAAAGAAGACTTAAAAGACATCCACCAAAGAGGGTGAATCTTGCGAGGGTTCCAAAGACAAGCCACACCTCTAGCCAATCCAAGAGCCCCAATGCACCGACACTTGCCACTTCCCCATAGCTTAGGCATCAACCCCAACATACACTCAACTGATAACTTAGTCTCCTGAAGGAAAAGATCAGGAGAATGACTTCTAATCAAAGCACGAACAACTTTTTGTCTAGGGCCACTGTTCAAGCCCCTTACATTCCAAGACAAAACAATCATTTCAAGGGACATGAGAAATGAGAATCCAGGGTCTTAACAGACCCTGACTCCACCAAAGTCTCCCCACTCAAACTTCTGTAAAATTCCTTTCTACTTCAAGCTTGAGGTGACTTCTCTTCCCACCCCTTTTTTTGGTCCTGAGACCTAACTGAGTAGGCGAGATCGCTGCCTTTGCACCATTTCTAACCGCTTCCCCACTCAGGAGAGAAGCAGGAACCATCCTCTACACCCCTCCCCTCCCTCTCTCTCGTGAATCAGGTCCCTGAATCCACCTAACTCTCCATTCCATGTTAGTTTCATTTGCAGCACTCCTGGCCCCGAGTGGGTGTAGCTTCGTATTAAAAGACTTCCTTAGAAAACCAACACATCCTAATTCAGATTCACCAAGCCCGGGTTCACTTCCTGCTAGCAGAGATCATCTAAAATCTCAAATCTATTAAAGGTGTCTTCATCCTGTCTTTCCATCAAGTCCTCTTTTGACCCCAGTTTCTGTGATGAGCCTTGACAGGAACGTAGCCATCTGTACCAACCACTTCACCCGGAATGGGATCCTTCCCCTGTCAACCCCCAAGTAGGGAGTCAGAAGATCGGGGTTCAAAGTTCCACACCCTTGACATCACGTAGGTAACTAATATTCATGACAAAGACGACAAAGGAAAAGGAAGAGTCTCATAATCCAATTGCTGCAACCACGAATAAGGACCCACACACATATCCACAAAATTTGGTAATGGCTTACTTAAATCAATTTCAACACAAATATGAGCAAAATTCATCACATTTTTAACCTGAGTTTGTTGCGTAGAGCCAACCGGCTTACCAAGCATCGAGGCCAACAGGTGCATAACATCATCCCGCCAGCACTCCATAGGAAAACGAGGGAGCTGAACCCACACCGGAACGCGAGTTGGAATCTCCTCAGAAGGATCAAACCCTGCATGCTAAGGTTTAATAAATAACCTGATCTGGTTGTAAAAATAAGGGCCTCCTTCAAAGACCCTAATACGATCTGCCATGCAGTTAAAAGTTACCATGAAATAGTTATTTTTCAGCAACATGAGCTCCATCTCGCCCTCTGGCATCCAGATCCGTTGGGCCCATGACTCTAGGAATTGGAGCGAGATACGCATCCCCATAAACTTGCACAATAAAGAGTGAACCGAGTAATAATCAATGTCTTCCACAATCATCTCCAGCGGGATGACCAACTTTGGCCTCTCTTTACAGCGTTCCAGACACCCATTGATCTTCATAATGCATGACTCACCAGATGGTCCCATTTTTTTGGCTCCCGAATCAAGAGAAAATAAATTATTTTCAAAAATCTTTGCATCCTGGGAAGACGACTTGGCACCAACTGCCGAGCTATAATCCATTAAGGGAAAAACCCCCGATAATTCACCAAGAGCCATTAAAATTGACAGGCCAAGACGGGCACACAACCCAAAGCTCCATGGCCCGGAGTGGGGACAACACCCCACTCACCAATCGCACTCCACATAAAACAAAGGAAGAGCAGCGTAAAAGCTAGACCCCACCCTCGAGAGGAACACCTATGCAACCCAAAGAATGGGGCCACCCTGCACACAGGACCCCTAAAAACCCTCCAACGCACCACCTCCAACCCACTGCAAGCCCAAGCCCACACCACAGCTGTAGCATCGCGCACGAGACCATAGGAGACAGGGAAAAGAGACCCCTGCGCAAGAAGGAATGACCGCCAAAGAAGAGAAAGCAGCCTTCACGGGAAAGATTAACAGGAAGAAAGCAAGCTCTGCCCCCAAGCGTCACCAAGAACCCCGGGTGTGCTGTGTTACTTAAGTTGAAGGTTATTATTTATTTTATTGCTGATTTTGAACATATTATTTAAAGTGTTTATGTGATTATCCATAGATCAAAGTTTCTCTTGCGTTCTAAGTGCATCCACAATGTGCTCCATGATGTATCTGGTGTCTACGGTGTTTATGAACACTTTCATTATTTGTGTTCATAAATACACTCAATTTTTGTCAAGGAAATATATGGTTCTCTTAATGCATCACTGTGACTTTAATGGGTTTAATCTTTTCATTTAATTTCTATCTATAACTATATATAATTTTCAACTTATCTATCAATATATGTATCTATATATCTATTTATCTGTATATATATGTATACATATACATACATACATACATACGTGCATACATACATACATACATTACATACATTAAGATACATACATACATACATGCATACATTATTGTGGAGGTGGAGTATATGTATGTATATATATGCATACATACACACATGACACATATATATATATGTATAAGAGAGAGTTGTATATGTATACATATGTGTATGTATGTATGTATATGTATATGTATATATATGTGTGTGTATATATATGTATATATATATACATGTAGATACATATATATATATACATACATGTAGATACACACACACACATATATATATACATGTAGATACACATTGATATATATGTACATACATATTGACATAGAAATACATGTACATTCATATGCACATAGATATATATGTACATACTTATGCACATACATATATATGTACATATGTATGCACATATATGCACTACACAATTGTGAAATTGTGAACTGGAAAATGAATTATTGTGCAATGAGGAATAGAATAAGGCAGAATATCCTTGAAATGAAACCCAATCAAACCATTTTAATATTTTGGGATAACAAACAAATATTATAACCAAATTGCAGAGTTAAAGTTTGTGCAATGATGACCATAATAATAGGGGAGAGCTACAGTCCAATAGGTTGAATTTTTTCATGATGTGCCCATTTCAAAGTAACACCA
The DNA here is from genome assembly GCA_007258455.2 of Sequoia sempervirens. Lineage (NCBI taxonomy): Eukaryota > Viridiplantae > Streptophyta > Pinopsida > Cupressales > Cupressaceae > Sequoia > Sequoia sempervirens. Next base: position 20,094 of record VDFB02366453.1, read on the forward strand.
TTTGCCATTAAATACTCTCTTTCATTATATATATATATATATAGTCCTCAAAGTAACTCCATAGTCATCCATACAAACATAGGTCACATTCATCTCTACCATTCACTCCTGCCACCTCCCTTTGGCACCCCTCCATAAAAATACACTCATAATCAATTGTAATTATGTTGTTAGTGTTAACGAACATAATCTATTTAGTATATACTAAATTGAATGATATACTTTTTGGGCATTATAGTCGTTACTCCTAAATCTAATGTATTTTTTGGTTCACAAAAAAAGAGTGAATTGTAATATACTGAAACAAATACACTTGAGATAAGACATAGAAACATGTTAACTTTTCTAGAGGTATAGCCTAAAATTTAATTTCCATTAAGCTAGTGATATACAAAAAGATAGATTACATCAAGTATTTCCTTATGAAGTGTTGTGGAATTTAGACATGTGTAGTAGACCTTTTGAATTACTATATGAAACGTATTGTCATGTAGTTCCAAATGTTACATTATCAACATAGACTATATTGTATGAAATGTTGTATAAGATTATCAACATTGAATACATTTTCAAAAATGTAGAATAGATATTATAAACATAGTAATTGTTGTAAACAAAATTGGAACAGATTATTTGCATTTTATGATATGTATATTATAAGACAACCATAAAAAGGTATTGTAAAATAGTTTTCACCCACAAATTCAACCAAGGTACTTGTATCACTGTACGAAAATAAAATTAGTTCAACCGACTTACGCATGTCATGAACAGGTTGGTCTTATTCAACTGAAAGCATTGGTAGGGATTAAGAATTGAACTCAAAAAGTAACTCTAACATTCATATAGACAAAAATTAGAGTAACATTTACATTGAAAACATGAAATTGTAGTGGGTAACAAAATAACATCGTAAAACAATCACATTGATAAACATATTTAATTCAAATTTAGTAACGGTATAGATGTAGCACAATGAAAATGGCATCCCCAACTACAACAAAAAAAACCAAAATATAAGGCATTGTTATAGTTGGTCCCTCCCAACCTCAGTCGAATGCTCCAAGAAATGAATCTGGAGATGTGTTCTCGTCCCCTACTATTGCATTTAGACTTGCCATAAAATAATTTGCATTTTCATTTGTCAATTGCGTGCAACTTACATTTGAAGGGGATAGTGGTGAAGAAGTCAATCCAACTAGAAATTGAGTGCAAATAACTTGAGATGGGCTAGGACTCAAACACACATTGCCTGTAGTAAATTGAGGGATGTTATTATTGGTTATATCTCAAAAGTAACTGTGATTATCAAATAAGGGGGTTGCTGGACTGCTTAAGCGTCTATCTCGCATAAATGCTCTATGGGTAGCCTCAATCCCCCTTTCCTTTTTCTCTTGTTATTTTTGTACCCTCTCTTGCTCCTTCTTCTGCTCTCTTTCATTTCTTTGCAACTGTTTCAGCTGCTCTCTTTCCTTGTGCTCAATTTCATTTTCATTTTTTTTTGTTCCTTCTACTCCAAGGCTAGAATATGTGCCACCTTTTTGTCCTCAATTTATTGTCTCTTTCTGATTTTTAATTCCTCTAGTTCTTGTTTTCTTCATTCCTACTCCATTAAGAGAGTCATGTAATTGTCAGCAGTCAACAATTGAGATTGTTGGCTCACCCAAAGAGCACCACCATCATGCTTTCTCATTCTTCCATTGACTCTATGAACTAATATCTTATGAAAGTTATTGATCTGAGAACCATTTTGGGTTTCATTTGTTTCATTGACTTGGGAGTCAGTAAACTCCTCTTGACCCATTGTACCTTGAATTTCGTGGCCACCATCTACATAATAGTGCATTATTTATTTTGGAGGTGTGGTTGTTGGAGATGGGAATGTAAAATTCCCCATGTCTCCTTGTTCAAGGCAGCTGCCCATGTCCTCAAGTTGTTTCTTAGCACCTTCTTGCACTTGAGTATCCATTAGAGTTTGCAATGTTTGTGACAGTTCATGTGTTGAAACATCAAGTCTCAAAAGACTAAGGATGTTCTGCACTGTAGAAGCATCCTCGGTGTCACTAATCTCATACGTCTCGCTAGGATGCATGTCACCCATGAGTGCATTAGAATTGAGGGACCATATCCTCATGCTTTTAAAACCAACTTTTATGTTCGATGGAGTCATAGCTCTTCTTAGTTCCTTGTTGCCTAACTCTACCAATTTTGCCCTTCTAATATCAATATTGGGGAATCTAGTGAGAAATTCAACTCATTCTGATTTGAAATATGCCTTGAATGGTGCAAACATGTTAACATACAAAGGTTGTAGCACATGAGAAGTATGAGTAGGAAGTGTAAGGAGTTCAATGCCTAACCTCCTTGCCTCCTAGATAGTTGGCAGTGCAACGTGACTTCCATGGTCGTAAAAAATTAGAAGGTGCCTATTACTTGGTGATACACCCCCTGAAATCAACACACAAAAATATTCCAACCAGTCAAAGAAAAGCTACTTCACCATCTAGTCATGTGCTTGGGTTGCCATAGTTGCTCATGGTTCACATTTCACAATGTAATTCTCTATCTTTGTATTTCCCTTGAACAAATAGAAACCATGTATGCTTTGGCGAGATGCATTAACACAACAGGGAATTTTTATCCATTCTCTGCTTTTTGGAATGATGTATGAGACATTCCTATTGCCTCGCTGTGCCAAGATCCTCATTATTGCATTTCTACCAGCTTGAATGCCCATTCCATCACAGTTCCATATTCTGTCAAGACTGTATGGGGTACTTTTGTATGTTGTTGTCAGCATTCTAAAAATTTCAGCTACTATTTGGGGTCTTAGGTTTACCGCCCTATCTTTGTCAACACTTTAATCTGTGCATAAGGTCAATTTTGGATGTCTCCTCTTGAATCCAATGCACCATGACTTTCCAAGCAACCCCTCCATGAAAGGGTTGGGTCTATTATGGCATATCTAAGCAACTTCTTGCTTGAGATTGACCATTCGCATGATAATCTCAAGCCCGTGGCCAACATCTCCCATATATGTTGACCACTTTACAATTAGACCCTCCTCCTCTTCTGTCGAGATTGTTGGTGGACCCTTCTTTGAAGTAGTTGTCAGGCCTCCTAACCAATTGCTAAGTGTTGTAGTTGGGATTTTCCATTTCTTCGCAATAGCTCTCATCAACATCCCATTTGTTTCAACATCCTCTAGTGCCCTATCCATGTCTTGTGATGACCATTCCCTTTCCTTTGTTTCTCTTGCCCACCTGATTATAGGTGCAACAATCTCCTAGACAACCTCAAAAATTTTAGGATTGGTGTTTGCTGCTACAACCGGTTGATGCACATGGCATACTGTTATAGTCTCTTTCCATGTACGTGAATTTGTCTTTGTAGTCTTGTTTTTTGGTTTGGACCTCATATTACCTTTAGATTGCACTTGCAGATATTAAAAAAGATGTTTGGAGCAGTTAAAAAATAATAATTGAACACTGTTGAAGTCACAGTGATGCATGAACAATTTGCTTTTTCTTTAATATGCATCTTGACAGTTTGCAATTCAATGCTTGGTTTTTATTAACAGTTTGTAATGCAATTATTGACAACTTGTAATGCAATTGTCTTTATTGTGCATGAACAATTTGTTTTTATTGAATATATGCATGTTGACAATTTGTTTAATTTATTATTTTAATTGAAATGACTTAGAGCATATCATGTTAGTGAGACATGAATGAACATTGGTTAACCATTATTGAAATGAAAGACAATGGTAAAGATGTGAGGTAAGAAAAATTAATTGAGAAAGAAAGGGGCGTTCTTGAGTCGCGAGCCAAATAGTGTCGTGGAGAGTCGGGAACATAAAATGAATTGACATAAGCAAAGAATATAAGTTGTTAGCCAGACATGCAAAATTAGGATCATGCATAGTGAATTCACATTCATCCACTCATTAAATTAATCAATTTTACCTTCATCCATTCATCAAGTAAATTAAACTCATTAAGTTCATTCCTAAGGTTGTTCATTTAAATTAAATAAATCAAACATCAACCTTTTAATTAAATAAACCAAACTTTATTTAATTAAATATCCAAATGCATATTCCATCCTTTTCTGATTTAAATAAATCAAATATCAAGTCAAATAAGTCAAAATCATCTAATCATCATCCTAAGCTAATCTAATCCTGATTAACCTAACCTAACCACCCATCACATCCTCTAGTTTTTCCCACTTGCACCAATAAATCATTTTAATGCATTTATAAGATAACATGTGAAAATGTCTTTGAGGAATATTCCCTCGGAATTTGAATTCAAAATCAAAGTTGAAATCTTGCATCCAACAAAGGGAATTTAATAGGTCTTACATGTCTCTTACATGTCCTTGCAAGTCAAACTTAGCATTTAACTCTCAAATTCAAATTTGAATCTCCCCTCTTTTGGCACATTGACCAAAGCTTGCACATTCCTCAACCACTCCTGAAGTTGACAAGTGGCTTCATCTCATTAGCTAAATCTTTGTCCCACATTCATCCATTTGGCTATTTCTCTCATCAAATAATCTATAAATGAAGGTTTCATTCTTCCGGCAATCCCTCCACAATCTTAGCATTTCATCTCCACAACTTGATCCACAAAGCTAATGCAAAGTCACTCTCTTCAATTGAGAACTGATTTTTTCCACCTCATATCATCCTCATAAGCATTTTTATATCATTTTCATCATGGAGCTTAGCAAAGGATTGGGAAAGGGCTTCTTTCAATAAAAGTACCAATCCACTATGGGATAGAATTTGACTCTTGTTTTCTTATGCTTTCACTTAGCTTATTTTGATAACTTAATTTTTTTGCATAGATAACATGAGCAATTATTTCATAGGGATGTTATACCTAATTTGCTTGATTTAACTAACAATACTCATGTTTGTATTTTTTTGTGCCAAAATGTAGATTTAGCATCCACATTATGGTGCTAGAAGGAGGGCTCAACAAGCGCTATATCATAATGTTGGTTTTACTTACTGAGTTTTTGTGAAATTATCTTTTATTATTTATACGCTGCTTTGTTAATACCATTGTCTCTTCTCATTCAGAATAGTCATATCATGTTTGGGTATAAAGTTGTGTTATTGGTGGAATCAATATTTGTTCTTTGATTGCAAACTATCATTCTATTAATGAATTATTTTGTTGGTTAAACTATGCATAACTAGCCAATAGAGGAGTTGTTGGCCCTGATTCAGTCTCTAAATCACATTTATTTTGATGCCTTGACTTATTTAAGAAGCCATGACTTAGCAGCTACCCTCGATTCACTATGCCTTCTTTGATCGATTCTTTGATTCATGTAGTGGATTACATCTTTAACTATATTTTAGGTTGATGATTCTTTCAAAATTTGTAGTTGTGTGGCGTGATAGAGCCATTAATGGAGCCCGTGCGTAATTGAAGTGACTATATTCATAGAAAACTTCTTGATTCAAAATACAATGATCAATGCTCTTGCATGAAAAAGACAAAAATGCCATTTTTTCTTCTTTCGGTAGCTGTTGAATTCCTTACTATTGTGAATACTTCTAACTGAAATGCATAACGTTCCATCTTGTAAAGGAAATCCTGGACTCATAATTATTTAACTATTAAGGTGCACTTACTCTTATCCTATGTGTATGATCTGTCACAGAGTCTCTTAAAAGTTGCACAGTGACTAAAGGAGTTCACAAAAAGTTGTGTTGAAGAGTCTAAGGGCTACATTCAAAAGAAATCTAGAGGATGGTGAGCCAAACCTATAGAAAAGTCAGAGGCACTGTCAAAGGCTAGATCTGGCCCTCCTAACTGCGGCAGAGCAATCAAAAGAGGTTGTGAAGAAACTTGTGAAGGCTACGTAGTGTGAAGAGAAAAGGATACTCTAACAAAGATTCTGCATGGAGGTTTGGGCGCGGCAGGCACTTCACAGGGAGCATCTTTGAGCGAGGTGAGAATAGAGCTCAAAGCGACAAATGCATTTTGTTTGAAAATATCTAAAGCCATTCAAAGAATCCATTCCACACATCACATCCTTCCTTGAGATAACGTTTTCTGTCAAATAGTTCACATCCCTTCTCTATGCTTCCATTTCAGTTTGTTGGCTTAACATCTGCAATTGCATTATCTTGAAAGTTTCTAAAAGTTATTTTTTCACTGACTTTGCATTTTTCAATTACATTTGCTTGAAAATATGAAGCCTATTCA
>VDFB02366454.1:0-38978 GCA_007258455.2 Sequoia sempervirens
GTAGATGAGCTCAATAGCGAAGACATTCTGATGAAAATCAGAATGGGGCATGAAAGGAGCTGCTAATACCGCAAGGGAATCTGCTCTGCTATTCTACTCACGTGGTATGTATTTGATGTTGAATGCTTCGAACCAGTCGATCGCATTCCATACCCTTTGTCGGTAAGAAGAAAGACGACTTCTTCTTACTTGATACAGCCCTCTGACCTGTTGAACGATCAGCTCTGCATCACCTTCAACTTGAAGGTATTTTATACCCATATCTCTTGCATTTTTAAGGCCAAGTATGAGCGCCTCATATTCTGCAGTATTGTTTGTGTTATCAAACTGCAAGCGATAAGCAAATGGGTACAGTGTTCCTTCGGGAGAGGTAATGACAACTCCTGCTCCCGAACCTGCTGTTGAGCAACTGCCGTTGAATTGCATATTCCACATTCTTGAATCTTCATTCAATGTTTGTGTGGTAAGTGCAAAACTTTCATCTTCTTCAGTTACTTCTGACAGCATGGCATACGTACCAGGACCCGTGCTCTGATGTAGCACTTGTGCTTGTGGGTCTTGAGATTTCACCACCGTGAATGTTGACTTAGCCTCTGGTTCTAACTTGAAGGTGCCCTTTTTCAATGGGATTGTCACGTACGACCAATCCAGTTGAATCTCGCCTCCGAGATCTTTGCAGAAGCTTCTGCTCAGGAGCATTCCATAACTGATTGGGATATCAGCTATGAGAATGGTCATCATGATCTTCTTTTCTGGGCAGGATGCCAATCTTACTTGAGCATCCTTCAGCTAACCCACCAGTGGCACGGGTTTTGATTCAAATGAATAACACTTTTCCTTTGTTTCCGTGCATGATAGCCCTAAAGCTTTCATGATTTGTAAAGGCATGACGTTGTCAGATGCCCCTGAATCAATTATACAATTGCTAAGCTTATATCCTCCCATATACAAAGATATGTAAAAAGGTTTTGGCTTTTCTCCCGCTGGTACGGAAGATGCTAGCAATGTGGGCTGCATGATGATTGGCTTCTGAATTACCTTGAGAATCCGATCCATTTGATCGGGATGATCCTGGAGATACTCCATGTAGAAACCCTTGTTTCCCCTGATTCTGAAAACTGACTGTTTGATTGTTTTTTCTCTCGTTTTTTATCGTTTTGTGAGTTTTTGAAGAAATTGCTAATAAATTCAAATTAAATATTGCAATACTGGAAATGATATAATCTACTGAAACTCTTGATGCCAGACTATTTATTAATCTTCTGAAATGATTACAAATAAGATCCAATAACATGCAACTAAAAAGGCAATGTATTTTGATGAAAACCTGATTATTGCAGCAAGCTGAAAGAAACTCTGTGAACGTTCTGTGATAACTTCTGAATGAAGATATCTCTCTGAATGCAATAGATCAGCTGATATTTCACAGCCTCTGAACTGCAACACTGAAGATGGCTCGTTCTCCAATGCCTGTAGACAACTGAAACCCTTGGCTTCGTTCTCCAGAAGAAGACTTGACCAAAAATCGATTTCATAACATAATGAGCTCAAATCCCAATGAAACCCTTATATCTCCTCAAGAGCTCGAATTTTCTCAATTAGGTTTCATTTAAATAAATTCGAACTTTTCTTTTTTAATTTTTCAATAGTTTTCGAAAGCACTTTTAATTATACAATATAATTAAAAGTGGCCCCTTCAATGATGGGCGACCCCTTCAGCAAAAATCACTTAAGTTATAATATTTAAAATATTATAACTTTATAACATAAGCTCCAAATAATTAATATTTAATTAAATCAATTAAATATTAATATCTCTCTCAATATATGCCCGATGCACGAACCGTCACGGTGAAGAAAGAAATTGATTACGCGTGACCCGGTCGCGCTAAAATCATGAGGTGCTCGGTGAGATTAACTAAAAGCTGCCCTAAGAAGAAATAACTTAATCCAGGAGCAAATAGTGTCGAGCGAGCTAAGCGAAATAGCGATAACAATCGACAAGCTGAAGCCAAGCCAAGCTCCATCAAGACCTCATCCATCCTATCAGCCTACGAGGGTCGCATAATAGGCTAAATCCACCGAACTCTGATGCTCGCAAAAATTGGGGACATTACACTCCAGCTATGAAATTTGTACCTTCGTCTTCATCATGGATGTCACTATGTCAAAACTCGTCGAAGACGGCTCTTGAGGAACTGGTGTGACGAACTCATGTGTAGACTTGGGATTAGAAGTGGAAGCTTCTTTTCCCTTTTCATTGGACTGTCGTCTTTCGTCTTCTTCTTTCTGTGCTTTGAAATGCTGAGCACGTGTAAACACAGGTGTTGACAGGTTCTCGTGATTGACAGCAAGATTGTACTGACGGTAGCCTTCTTCTTCTTGGTTTACGGGTTCGCTATGAAAGTATCCCGTTGCGGAGTCGCCATCGAAATTTTTCCATTTGAGGTGGAGCAACGTTCGAATTTGAAGGTACTACATTTGAGCTTGGAACTGCATCCCCGGCATATCCCATTATCTGGTTCATTCTCTGATTCTCAGGGCATGAAGATCCAGTGTGTTCGTCTGAATCATGGAAACAACAGAACACATTGGATTTCTCAGGTTCTGCTTGTCTAGGCGGTCCTGAGAACTTCGGCTTGAAGTTGTTAAATGATTGGAAATTATTTTTCTTCGGCTGATAAGGCTGTTGAGGCTGGTACTGCTGTTGTGGCTGGTACTACGGTGGTGTGGGCATTGCTTGCTGCCCTTGGTTGGGTGACTGTCTTTTGAGGATTGTCACCTCGTTTGCTACCTTTTGTAGCAATGGATCTGCTGATGCTTGGACCAGCGGTCTGATGGCATCATCTTTCATCTTTCCCGTAGTGATCATGTGATCCTCAAGTTCGATAGCCTTCTTTTGAGCTACCAGCAAGTCTTCTTCATGACTACCTTTTATGAAAAAGGCTATCTCTGAGGGTAGGGTGTTGATGAAGCTGCTCATCAGGATCTCGTCAGATGGATTCAGTGTGTGGGAAAGTCGTGTAACAAGGCGGTTAAACCTTGCTACGAACTCTCTCATCGGTTCTGTGGACTCCATCTTTGAGTTAGATAAACGAGCGAACAGTTGATGACTGTCTTCAGCAGGTCTGAATCTGGCCAAGAACTTTTCGCTCATGTCTTCCCAGTTTGTGATAATCCCCGGTTGCAAATGATTGAACCAGTCAGCTACATTTGCTTCAAGAGTTTCGACAAAGAGTTGAACGGCGATATCTTCATGTGGCACAGACAGAACGGAACAAGCCGCTGTGAATGCTGAGAGATGTTCATCGGGATGTCTAGTCCCGTCGCCATGGAATCTTGGGAAATGCTTCCGTGATCCCTTGGGAAGTTCATGATTTCCTTGTAAGGCCAATGGACCTATGTTATTACCCCATGGAAGTGGGGCAGCACGTCTGGCAACTCTTGCATTTCGGCCATTGCCGAAAAGATTGTTGATGTAGTTACCGTTGCCATTGTTGCCATTGCCATTGCCATTACCATTGTTGCTGTTATTACGACCATTGCCGTTATGAATGTTAACGTTGTCGGCCATTGCTTGAGCAGGAGGTTCTTGCTGAGGTTCTTCTAGAAATTGTTCTCGAACCTCTTGAAAGATCTGCTCTGTGTCGGATGCTTCTCCGACTTCTTCTTGAAAAAGAGGATTGGTCCTCCTTCTCGTATATACTTGATAAGCCAGGATGTTTACTGCCACGCAGGTGGTGGTAATACTGGTCTCTCGGCTGCTAGATCAGCCTTTCTTTCTTCCTGGTCCAGAGTAATGGCTGCGGCTCTCCACTGAGCTGGTGATGTATTCTTCTCGAAGATGAAGATCCGCAAGTTGCTGATGATATCCGATTGCTCTCCTTCAATGTATGTAAGATCTGGTTGGAGAGTTGCTGGAACAAGATCAGGTTGCTCTACTGGTGCCCAAGGACGCCAGATAGTCATTCCCGTGACATAAAAGCGTTTAGCTTTTCTTGAAGTTTGATGCCTCGTTGCCCCACGGTGGGCGCCAGAAAACTGTTGGTGTTTAAATTAGCACCTCTGGAGTGCTGATTGTAAACATTCAGCTATTTCAAATGTTTTGCAACACTTCTTCGTTATTTCAATAGGAAAAGTCCCTCTCTGCTGGGAGCAATGCGTAAGGAAGGGAAATGTAAACTAAAGTTCCTATCTTTTTATGCTTCAGCGGTAGGACACAAGGGTGCACAAACACAATGCGCCGTAGCTAAGCTTTTTCTCTGGTTTCTGCAGATCTTAACTATGACTAATCTAGCTTCTATCTATCCAATACCTTCAAGGTAAACAGAGCATGAGGGTAAAGGAGCGGGAATGGGTTGGTTGGATCACCTGAATTCGCCGTCTCCTGAGAATATGACCGGAGCTCACGAACTCTCGGGTATACACTGGGATAAGGTTGGTACAAGCAAACACTCTTTATGGTAAACTAGATCTGAGACCTGCCAAGGAGGAGGGACTCCTATCCGAGGTATGGGCTAGGAAATAGTTTACGAGAAACAACAAATTACGATGCATTGGCCAGCGAGCTTGCTAAGGAGGAGGGACTCCTATCCGAAGTATAGCTTGGAAGTCAATACATTAAACAACAACGAACGATAACTTGTTAATAACAAATATCCAAGGAGGAGGGACTCCTATCCGAGGAGGGAAATGAAACAACGAGCTATTAGATACAAGACGTGGACATAACTCAAAAAGATTGACCAAAATGCAAGCGCCTTCTAATATTCTCCTTCAAAGCTTCATCAACGAATTACAAAGGTTGGGAAAGCAAAGGCACGAAATCATGCACAATTACGATCGACCAACGAACTCTCATCCAAAGTGAACAAATATCCGCTTTCAAAGTTGTTGGCAACAATGGTGTAGCAATTTTGCATAGCAAGTAAAAGTTAAACAAACAATGAGCCCAAGGCTCTTATTTATAGAACTCAAAGGAGTGGGCAACCCCAAAATCTCCTTGAGTTAACAATGAAGTTCTTGCCAATCAATTAGCAAGATTTATTCCTAAAAAGGGGGAACAAGCAGTTAACTGGAAAACTACTTCAGTTAACTAAAAGTCAACAAAGAGTCAACTGGAAACTACTTCAGTTGACTGAAAGTAAACTAAAGGTGAACTTTAATGAAAGTATCCCTCTAAAATAGACATCCACATTTAGTGGAGATCTAAGATCCACAAATCATGGAAGCCAATTAGACATCCTTAATCAGTGGGATCTGACAATGCATAATTTAAGGAAAGTGGAGTTAAACTTGGAAAGAAGCATCAAGTTAACTCCAACTACATTTAATATCATCTTGAGTTGACTTGGAAAGAAGCATCAAGTCAAACTCAAGTCTTATAAATGCCACTTGGAGGGTGTATGGCATCCTTCTTTGGTGCATTTATAGTTCGCCATTAATCAGCAGTGTCTCTATCCATTGAATGACTTCATCAGCTTCTGGGGAGTTAATGCTTTGTAGGATGATGACGTGGTGTCGTAGCATGATCTCACCCGTTGTGAGTTGATTTCCGAAGTCAATACACTAAGATGCTGCCTCTTCAAACTTGGTTGATAAAGCTGCTACCTTAGCCAGCTTGCAACCATCTGGATCATCAAGAAAGGTACAGCGGATGACATCCCTGAACTGGTTCTGTACAACAACCATCTCAATGTATTCTCCTCCCTCACGGTGATATTCCATGCAAGGGAAGGATATCACAAACATTCTTGCGAAGTTGATAATAGTGGCAACCACCCGTCTGTAATCAATCAACTCTACTGAATGAGCGTCATAGGCTTTCACCTTGTACGCCAATTGTTCCTTCCAAGCAAAGAGATGTCGCTTGTTTTCCTCAGATTATACTGATTGATATGCCAATTGCAAATCTGCAATTGTGCTTTCGTCTTCAAGCCTCTTTTCTGCAATCCTTTGTTCTGATTGCTGGATCTCTGCACGAAGTCCATGTGCTCTATCCCGTAACTAGTATAGGTTTGCCAGTATACATCTACCCTTGAGAACAAACTCTTCCACTTGATCTCTCAAGTGTTTTCCGAATGTTATCAATTGCCGATGATTTTGTTCGGCGGGGAGATCTAGTAGTCCTGCTGGTAGGGCTGAGACATTTGGTATGCCATGTATCAAGCTGGTTATGTATGACCTTAGTTTCTGGTTTTCAGCCTTTAAGGCTGCCTTTTCTTTACCATCCTTAGCCATTCTTTCTTGAGCGCTCACCGAAGCTATTCCAAAAAGGTCTGCCTCCACCTGTCGTGTAGTCTTCTCGAGGTTAATTTGAGACAAAGTGTAGTCCCCTACTTGGACCTCGTGTATGCTTTTCTCTACTGGTGGAGCGGCAGTCTCTATGATGATCTCACACTCTGCATTCCTTTCTATGTGAACTTGTTTCTTTAACCTCTTCGCCGACGTGTCTTGTGGGACGTGGTCGAATTCGGTAAAGTCAAGTTCATACGAGGGTTTTTCCCTCTTTCTTCCTAGGAAGCCTTCAAACCAAATAGAATCTCGGTGAACTTCGCTAGGAGGGACGTGAGGCCCTTGAATGCTAGATGTGTGAGACTGCTGGAGCAATGTCTCTCGGTGGCGAATCCAAGTCGATGAGGACTTGTGTCCGCTGTGATACTGGTGATATTGGTGGCTCTGCTTCTATAACAGACTGTTTCTTGCTGCTTCTATTGTTGTTTTCTGCCATTGGCTCGCCACTGGTTCTTCAACAATACTGCTGTCTGGTTCTTCCGTGATAGTTTCTGCGAATCAGGGGTAGCAGTCTCTACTCTTTGTTCTGGGGCAGCAATACCCGTGATTATTTCAGGACTTTGTGTGGCTTTCTCCACTGGTGTCCTCTGTGTTCTAGGCTTTGACATCCTCATCCCTCGGGGAGGATTGCACCATTGTTTCTGCCTAGGTTTCCTTTCTGAAGTGGAAGGTGGTGTAGACTGACCCTGTGGCGGCTCTGTTCTGTGAGGTATCACCTTCCTTGATTTCTTGCTGTCGAGGTAGAGTTGGCTATTTCTAACCACTCTACTCGTTCTTTCTTCTATAGACGTGTTCTCCTTGGCATACCAATCCACTCTCGGGAGCGGTTGGGAGTCAACTGAATCTGCAAAGAATGAGGGGAGAATGACTTCCCCTTCATCATCAGACAGGCCCTCAATGTTTGCTGACATAAAATCAGCAATTTGTGGGAGTCTGAATCTGCTGTAGTTCCTTCTTCGCACTTCATACTCGTCTTTACAATTTACCCAATAATCTTCCATAGAAGACTTATGTGACGAGTGTTGCTCGAGATGTGCTGCATAGAGTCCTCTGGGATCATAGGATCTTCTCTCAATGAGATACTTGAGATTAAACCTCATCGTTTCCTGACTCATCATTTTAGCATCTGCTGCGAATCCACATCTATATACTCCCATTCCAACGGGAAAGTTAACAGCTGTCTTCCTTTTCAAGCGCAAGTAGACATGAACCTCGGACAACTGTCTCAGGAATTCCATGAAGACTACCCTATCTGAAGGGTATCTTGGTAGCATGGCGGGGTGGCCAATGTAGCCATACACGCGTATGTAGGAGAACGTAGGAAATTGGATGAACCAATCTGCCCAATCCGCCATTGCCTCTCTAGCTGTCTGTGAAATACGCACGTGCATCTCATGGTTAAGCTCACGTACTGTGTGCATAGTGAAGAGATCACTTGTTTTCTTGAAGTGTCTTTCCGCTTGAGTAAACTCAAGACGTGTGAAATGTTCGTGAACCTTCTGCACACCTAAGGTTCCCACATTGTTCAATAACCTGAAATCGCCTTGGAAGGCTATCAAGTATACCAGGTAAGAGCACATGTGGAACCTATGAGCTTCCAGATACCCAGTGATTTGTCGGTGGAGTGTGTCACTAATCAAAGTGGCCCAGTCATAATATTCCCTCTTGCCAATGATTTTAGCAATGATATAGTACATCCATGGCTGGAATTGACGACCATCTTCTTCTCCAGTGATTCTATTGAGTAGAGTGATTAACACTGCATACTCATCTTTACATTCTCCTCGTCCCAATGACTTAGGCAAGCTTGCCTTTGTCACTTTTAACCATTTTTCAGCCATTACCTTTTGACATTTGTCCTTAGCTGTCTCAAATGCCTTCTCACATTCCATCACTGATATGACTTTAATGTTAGGACATGATGGAATATCAAAACACCTTTCGATATCCTGAGGCTTTAGACTACAAACAATTCTTCCATCTGCTGCTCTGATTTCTCTGGTGGTAGGGTTGTAATGCTTGATACAAGCGATTACAAGCTCTACGCTTTGTAGTGTGATGGGAATTGATGCGGCTTGCAGCAACCCGAATTCTTCAATATTTTGCAATGTGATTTGATTCATGCCTTCTAGCTGCTCCAAATCAACCACTGGATTCACTTGGTGTAAATTTGTGTCAACTGTTTTCAAGTAATCATGGAGTAAGACCGTCTTGGTCTCGTATTGTACCTGGGAATACTGCATCTTGAAAAACTTAAAGATTGACTGTAAGCTTGACCTTGTTCAGATGATTTTCAGAAACCCTTGAAAATAGTGCCCTGTCGAGAAGTATTTTTCTGGAAAAAATCTGGCACATGGGTTTTGTTCGTGCTTCAATGCTGAACAAACCTAGTTCCTCAGAATTTGGATTCTGAAACTTTTTCGGAAAAACCCCCAAAAATAGGGGCAGCAAGTTTGCTGATTTTGGAAAATTTGTCGAGATGGGTTTCTCTGGAAAATAATGTTGAATCTACCAATTGATCTGATCTGATGTAGCCTGTTGCTTTTTCTGTCAAATGCAAGAAAACCTAAGACCAGAAGAGAGGAAGTAGACAAAAGATGGATTGGAAGTTTTATCTGATTCCCTGAAAAAATCTATCTCTGGGTCCAATCCTCAAAATAGCAATCCTCTTCTGCTTCAGATCTGCAAGAAAAATTGAAGAACGGATGAAAACCTTGTTCAGATCTATCAATGGCGTCCTTGAGAGCTTGTGGTTGTTCTTGATCTTTTATCCTGCAATGAAATAATGAAATGGGACGCCTTCACCTTGAATATATATGTTTAAGCCTTAGATCTACAAGTTTAGGGACCTAACTCAAGCTCAAAAAGTGATTTTGGCTTGATCTAAAGTTAAAAAGGTGATTTCCACTGATCGTGGAGTGTTTTAGCCAACTTTAACTCAAAAGCTCTTGACTTTAGTCAACAAATTGACCCTTGACTTCTTTTAGGCGTCCCTTTTGGTTTCTTGCAAGCTTTTAAATATTTTCTCTCCTGAAAGCCCTCTGTTTGATCTTAAATCTAGCGTTATCTGTTGATCCTGAGATGTTGCGAACACATTCACTGCGGAGCTGGATCCAAACTGAAAAGAAGTGCCTGGGAGACATGATGATGAAAAACTGAGTTTAGGGCTTCAAAAGAATGGGCGCCTTTTCCAAGAAAAGGCTCTTTTGCTAATGCCTTGGTGAATTTTCAAACTTCGTTCTTCAGCCTTTTGAAATGACCTCTCGTGCTTTGATTTGGATTTCTCGTTGATTGGAGAGTCAAATGATTTCGCTTGATGTCTCATCAGGTACCCAGCTCTGTTCTGCCAAAAATGACTGACTTCAGAAAACTTGGATCTCAATTTAGGGTTTCTTTATTCAAGGGCGCCCCTCCTTGAAAAGGGCGCTTTTGTCTTTTGGCCTGATCATCTTCATCTGAAAAGTTGCCTACTTTGATCTGGATTATCCGTTGAATGCTCTGTCAAATGTTGGTGCTTGCAGTTGCGTTTCCGAGATCTACTTGGGCTGAGAAGTTTAGCCTGGGAAACCTTTTGTCATTTATCAGCATCTGGAGGTCAAAAAGGAAGGGCGCCTTTCTTTTGGAAAGGCTCTTTTTTCTTAGAACTTCGCTGTTAACTGTGGTTTCATAATAATTCCTCAACTGCCTCTTTTTGCTTCGTCAGCAACTGCTTGTGATCTATTCCTCAGATAATTTATCTGTTTGTTTCATTGTCGCGCCAGCAGGCAAATGTCAAGAATGAATGCCTTGGATGATCTAGGTGACTTCATTTGACCTTAAAAGATCATGGGCGCCCCTGCTTGAAAAAGACTCTTTTCAACATGTGAACAATCTCTCCTTTGTAACATTTGCAGAGTTAGTCAAATTTTGACCTTTTTCACTTTCAGGAATCTCCTTCATCAAACAGTATCATTTTTGACCTTTTCCGCCATGGTTGTGTCATTGAAGTTTTTGAAGCTTAGCTTTCAGCACCTGGTACTGGCCAATCTGCCATTAATGGCTGTGGAGCTCCTAACTTTGTTCCTGAAAAATAGAAATAGACCCACCAAAGTAAAACCTGTCTTTTGATGATTCTGACTTGACCAATGTGATCGTGAAGCTTTTTAATCCTATCAAAATCATTTTCAATCATTTCCGGGAAGGTCCTATTTTTGAGGGTTTCCTTGAAAATAGGGGCGAAAAACCCTAATTTTCAAATTTTCAGAATTTTGCACATGTGTTCCTTGACAGAAACCCACCAAGATTCTATGATTGGTTTGGCCTAAAACTAACTCAACATGGCATTTTAACAAGATTTAGCTCAATTTATACAGAATGCCAAAAAAATTATTTTGGGTACAAGAAGACAAAGAGAGATTAAATATAATTATAATATTATCTATAATTATAATATCTTTATTTATATTTGTATTTATATCATAGTATCATTATAATAAATGATTATAATAATTGTTAATATTATATATTAATATTATCTTTATAATAAAATTGCTTATATATATGTTCTGTCATTTATTTCATTTATTTGAGACATTGTTATTATTTTGATATTTGGTTTATTTATTTTTGTCTCAATATTTCGTATTTGGTGTTACAATTCCGGGGACATGACAGAAAGAGAGCTTGAATGCTTTCATTGCCTGAGGGTTTGAAGACTTTAAGGTACCGGTTTCGGGTTTGAATGATCAACCTTAGCTAGAGTTGAGAGGAGGAGATACTTTAGTCTCTTTCATTGTGCAAATTTTTTGGCTAGGGGCCAAATTTGATAATTCGATTGGAGCACTTCATTCTCAGATTTTTGGCGGTGTTAACTTAGTCCTTGTTGGGGACGGTTTTGTCACATGAGATTGCTAATTGGTGAGGTCAACTTTCAGCTGTTCAATAGAAAATAAAAATCAGATTTTTGTTCATGGTTGGGCGCACTATTTGAGGGTGCAATTTTGTTTATAGTAGTTGGGAAAAATACAGTAAATTCAGAGGAAGAATTGTGGGGCTTCTAAGAACCTAGCCGCAGCATTGTGGAGGGCGAATTAATGATATATGTGAAGAGTTCGATCAGTTGGGGTTTGCTGCTACGAGTATATCAGACTTCATTATCAGTTCTATTTGCATTCATTTCCAGCTTACTCTTATCATACTTGGTATAATTGCATTGTTACACCATTGAGAGAGATTGCTGCCTTATTGTAGTACTGTAGTTGCACCATTTGAGGATATTGTAGCCAAGAGTCTTGGCATATCATTGTAATCAGATTATACTCAGTCTATGCATTTTATAATAAAAGGGGAAGGAGTTGCATATCAGGTTTTGGTTTTAAGTTTATTGGATATAGCTGGAAATAGCATGTATGACAAATGTTTGTCTAAATGTTTATTAGTTGTAAGTCAACATTTGCACATTAAGTTTGCATGATAAGTGTTTGTTATAATGCCTTTGGACTGTAGCAACATATTTGCATGAAGATTCAGCCTTGCATTCATTTCAGTTAATTGGACGATGCATGGAAAGTGTATGATGAAATGCTAGCTGCTATAGCTACTCATTTGCACAATTAGTTTGCTTGCCAAGTGTTCGCATTAATGTCCCTTGGATGTAGGTGCATATTTCAGTAATATAGTTGCATTTGCAACTCATTTCAGTCTTTGGTACATGTTCATTGAGTCCATTGAATGCATATAATCATTTCCTACATTGTAAAATACAAAAAAGAACTACAATCAGCAAGTACAGATTTCGCTTGGCAAGTGTTTGACAAAATTCCCAAGGTTCAAATCAGCAAGTTTAAGGTCAAATCTAGCAAGGGACATCTTAGTGGTATCAGAGCCAAGAATCTTGCCAACCTGTTGGGTAGATTGCACTTTGTTTCAGCTACTTGATTGCAGATCAGAACTTCAGTTGTTTGAGAAATGGTTTCTAAGGAGGATATTGAAGTTGCTTAGAAAGAATACCTTGCATTTCCGCAAGAGTTCAGAAATGACCTTCCCTTCATCAGCTTTGTGAACATCTTGGAAGAGGTTATACTTTCACCACAAGGATCAGGACAGCCTTTTGAATCCCTTTCAAAATGGTCTGCATCACAACCCAAAAGGAAGGAGAAGCATGATGTGTCTACAAGTATCATATCTAGAAGTCTTTATAATGAATTTTCAGCAGTGAATGATCAGCCACATGACGGTATGGATTCTCTTGATGCCCCATTAATTGAGCATAGCATTACATCATCAGCTTTGCACAGTAATGGCAAGAAATCCAATTGTGAGTTGGGTAGCCATGAAAGAGAAAAGGGTAATGCACATGAAGATAGCACAAACAAGGGTGATAATTTTGAGTTTCCAATTACGAATAGCAACCTTTCACCTCCACATAATCATGAGGTGATGGACAAACCACATGAAGATGACAATGTTATAAAGTCTTCGAATGTTAGCACTCAATCTTGGTGTGTTGAACCTGAGAAGAGCAAAAATCAGATTTGTATAAAGAAAGATGTTGAGAACATGACACTTGATGATGGCTTCAAGATTGAAGAAGAGCACATGATGAATGAAGACAAGCATGAAGACATAAAGGTGGATGATCATTTACTTAGTGGAGCAGCCACTAGTGTTTTGGCTACACATGAGGAAGGAGACACTATAGAATGGCATGATGTCATTACTGATTTGTTTGATGACAGCAGCATTATGACTCATCATTCTTATGCAATAAGAGCTTTTGTTCATGAGAAAGTCAATGATATGATGCCACTCATTGATGGCAGCCCTACACCAATTGATAGAGATGAAAATTTCAAGTATTAGAGGGCTGATTTTGTATATTTTGGCATTGAAGAGGTTAAGAGGTCCGAAAAGATGAATGAAGAATGGATGCAAAAAGCCAAAGAGGCTAAATTAGTGGCTGCCAATGCAAGACAACATCTTCAAGAAGTCAAAGCAAAGGTCAATCTCATCAACAGAGCAAGGCAAAAAAGGATAGATAACATTAAAAGACTCATTATTCAAAGAGGGGATGAATCCGAAAATGCACATTATTCTAATGATGATGAGATTGGTGAATTGAAGGATTGGTGTATTCCAAGTATACCATGTGTTTTACCTCATACTTCATTGAGTGTTGACAGTACTACTTTGAAGGAAACAGTAGTTGAGGTGGATAGATGGAGTTGGGATTGTCACCTTGGTGTTAGAGGACAAATTGATGATGAGTCTCTTACATTGAGTTCTCCAGTTGGGTGTTTCCAACAGCAAGAGTTCGAGACATGGAGTCTAGGGGCTATCAGAGTGACACAACGGAAGTCCATTGGTGTTGAGATGGAGGGACTTCTAGTTTATTCATGTGATCTAGGTGGAAATTGTTTTTGGAGAGTTTGGATGCATGAGGATTATTATAACAGTCAGCATGGTGGGGCAAATATACAGGTTTGGGATTCATGAGTTCTCTTGTTGAACAGTGGGCCCCATAGATTGATAGGACTTCACAGTGACAGGAGCTTCAGCTATATTTAGAGGATGTTGGTTGGTGTTCTTCTCAAGTTCACTTGGGATCCAGGTGGTTGGTGGACAGGTGCATGTGATTCTCCATTTCGAGCTTCAGGTACTGCGACAATTGGATGGTTTGGCAGATGCGGATTGCTTGAGGGCAAGCAATCTTTGGAAAGGGAGGACTGTCATATCCCCGATTTGGAGGCAGAGTAATTTAATTAAATTAATTAATTAAGTTGTCCAAATATTGATATTTTATAAGGTTGACTAATTGATTATTTTAATTAAATTAAAGAGGAGTATTAAATTAATTATTTAATAAAGTTATCTTAATAAAATAATATCTCAAAGATAACTTTATTATAATTAATTTAATATAGTGACTATAACAAAATGATATACAAAAAGTCACTTAAATAATAAAATAGTAAAATATTCTAGAAGCTTCTTGGAGATGGGTTAGAAAGTATATAAGAAGCTCCTTGCTAGTCATTCAGGCACACTTGGATTTTACTACTTCTTACATACCTGCGTGGTAGAAAGAGAGCTTGAATGCTTTCATTGCCTGAGGGTATGAAGAATCTAAGGTACCAATTTCGATTGTGAAAGATCAACCCTAGCTGGAGTTGAGAGGAGGAGATACTTCAGTCTCTTTCATTGTGCAAATTTTTTGGCCAAGGGCCAAATTTGATAATTCGATTGGAGCACTTCATTCTCAGATTTTTGGTGGAGTTAACTCAGTCCTTGTAGGTGATGATTTTATCACATGAGATTGCTAATTGTGGAGGACAAATTTCAGCTGTTCAATAGAAAATAAAAATCAGATTTTTGTTCATGGCTGGGTGCACTACTTGAGGGTGCAATTTTGATTATAGTAGCTGGTAAAAATACATAAAATTCAGAGGAAGAATCGCGGGGCTTCTAAGAACCTAGTCACAGCATTGTGGAGGGCGAATTCATGATCTATGTGAAGAGTTCGATCAGTTGGGGCTTGCTGCTACGAGTATATCAGACTTCATTATCAGTTCTATTTGCATTCATTTCCAGGTTACTCTTATCATACTTGGTATAATTGCATTGTTACATCATTTAGAGAGATTTCCGCCTTATTGTATTATTGTAGTTGCACCATTTGAGGATATTGTAGCCAAGAGTCTTGGCATATCATTGTAATCAGATTATACTCAGTCTATGCATTTTATAATAAAAGGGGAAGGAGTTGCATATCAAGTTTTGGTCTTAAGTTTATAATTATTGGATATAGCTGGAAATAGCATGCATGACAAATGTTTGTCTAGATGTCTATCAGCTGTAAGTCAACATTTGCACATGAATTTTGCATAATAAGTGTTTGTTATAATGCCCTTGGACTGTAGCAACCTATTTGCATGAAGATTCAGCCCTGAATTCATTTCAGTTAATTGCAGGATGCATGTAAAGTGTATGACGAAATGCTAGCTGCTGTAACTACTCATTTGCACAATTAGTTTGCTTGCCAAGTGTTCGCATTAATGTCCCTTGGCTATAGGTGCATATTTCAGTCATATAGTTGCATTTGAAACTCATTTCAGTCTTTGGTATATGCTCATTGAGTCTGTTGAATGTATATAATCATTTCCTACATTGTAAAATACAAAAAAGAACTACAATCAGCAAGTACAGATTTCGCTTGGCAAGTGTTTGACAAAATTCTCAAGGTTCAAATCAGCAAGTTTAAGGTCAAATCTAGCAAAGGACATCTCAGTGGTATCAGAGCCAAGAAGCTTGCCAGCCTGTTGGGTAGATTGCACTTTGTTTTAGCCACTTGATTGCTGATCAGAATTTCAGTTGGTTGAGAAATGGTTTCTAAGGAGGATATTGAAGTTGCTTAGAAAGAATACCTTGCATTTCCACAAGAGTTCAAAAATGACCTTCCCTTCATCAGCTTTGTGAACATCTTGGAAGAGGTTATACTTTCACCAGAGAGTTGTGTGACAACCCTCGACACTTGTCCATCTTCACAGAAGTTATCCAGAGTATCATCCAGTTTGGAGATTGGTTCTTATGTTGATTTGTTTCCCTCTCTTGGAAGCAAATCAATCATTTCATCCGATGCAGTTGACTATGATCGGCAGCTGGTTGAGCCAAGTCAGGAGTACAATTCAATTTATTATTCCAGAGATTCAGAGATGGATGATTCAGATCAGTATGGAGTGATTGTGCAGTTTGTGAATAATCCATTATTTGATTTGATGGTGGTTTGATCTATGATAACCCACTCTTCGAGTTGGAAGCTGATCGTACTCTTGATACTAGTTCTGGGTTGGGTGATAATCGTAGTGTTTGGGATTGTTTGAATGCATCGCGATTCCAAACAAGACTCACTGAGGAGTTTAATGGGGTGTACACGGTGAGGAGTGCTTATAGTTTTTTCTTTGATCCACCTGTACATGATTCGTATTCGATGCACAATTCTTGTGCACAGGGTGATTCTCTTGGTGCAGTCGAGGGGAGTAATTCATTACTGTGTGCAGAGTTACCATCTTCAAGGGATGGGATTGGCGGCTGCAAGTACTCGACTCAGTTGTTTCTGGGGAATTACTTGCAGGGACAGCTGTCAGTTTTACATCATGCTGATATGTATCCAACAGGGTTTCCTACTTCTATGTCAGAAAGTTTTCTTATGGGTACATGGTTACAGGATGACTACGGTGTCAGTTGGCATGATCGCTTGGTCAGTTATCACATCTATGAGGGTTTAGCAGAGGACAGGGAGAGATTCGGTGTAGTAGATGTTTCTAGAAGTTCTTATCTCTGTATGACAGGTGGATGTGAATTCATATTGTATTGGGATCCCGGTGGCGATAGCTTTGGCACCGAGTATTGGATGGGTCCCATTGGGTTACTTCACTATTCTCAGCATGGTGAAATTGGAGGCAGTAGAGCGCAGTGGCAGCCTGAGGATGACAGTCACGACAGACTTTCACTCTGGGTTTGGGATCCAGGGATAGCTTGCGCAGTTGAGTTTTTGTTGATGCTCACGAGCGGTTAAGTGATGGGTGGGACATTTCCACGGTTTTTCTTTTGGGCCTCAGGGATTGGAGGTTCTTCTAGGTGGAGATTGCTTGGGGACAAACAATTTAGTGGTATAATAATCCCCATTTTTGGCGAGCATCGAGTTCATAAGAGTTAGCCTATTATCGACCTCAAAGGCTGATGGGATGGATAGAGGTCTTGTTAGCTTGGCTCGGTTCGGTTGCAT
This sequence comes from Sequoia sempervirens, assembly GCA_007258455.2. Taxonomy (NCBI): domain Eukaryota; kingdom Viridiplantae; phylum Streptophyta; class Pinopsida; order Cupressales; family Cupressaceae; genus Sequoia; species Sequoia sempervirens. The sequence goes on from VDFB02366454.1 coordinate 17,057, forward strand.
TATTTGATCAATTGCTTCGTTCGGACTCGTTGGACCTTCTATAAGTTGCTATTTTTAGCGAGTTATTGGCGTCGGTATGGGACCCTGCTATTTTTAGCGGTATGGATTGATAAGCGTCGAGAATCGCCGGTGTTCATAAACAGGCAGTTCGTGCATCGGATGAATAATGAGAGAATATTAATATTTGATTGAATTAATTAAATATTAATTAATTGGGATTATAATATAAAGTTGTAATATTTAATATTACGACTTAAGTGATTTTTATAAAGGGGGCGCCCAACATTGGAAGGGGCCATTTGAGATTATATTTTATAATCAAAAATTACGCTGAAGACTATTGAAAGATTAAAATTAAAAGTTCGAAATATTTTAATAATCCCTATTATTGTGGAAATCGCACTTTTCAAGAAGATATATGCTTTGCATTGAAATTCGAGCCATTATGTCATATTGAGATTGAAAATTGATCAAGTCTTAGTGGAACGAAGCTTTAGGGTTTCAGTCTCAAACTCATTGGGGAACGAGCCATCTCCATTGAAAGCAGTTCAGAGGGTGTGAGATATCACCTGATTTATTGCCAGTTGAGAGATTTCTTCATCCAGAAGAAATTACAGAGCATTCAGAGGTTATCTGCATTCAAAGTTTTGATTCAGGGTTTCATTCAGAGAACATCTTTTAGTTAGGCGCATATATCTTTGCAATCTGAAGACACAGAGGAAGGCCGTACTATCATTAATTGCTGTTGCTGCTGACAGCCGTACATTGTACAGCAGGGCCGTACTTCCATTATTGAGCTGTACTCTTGTTAAGAGGAAACGCCTTGCATACCAGACTTCCTATCATCATCAGTGGGGACGCCTATATTCTTTGGATCTGGTGATTCTATTGAGTGCCGTACTTTTTATTGATTGCTGATTATTTCCAGGCCGTACTGCTGTGTACCTGGCCGTACCATCAGCAAGGAGGCGTTTTCTTTATTCTAGCCAAAACGCCTATCTCTCAGGCTAGGAATCTTCACCAAAGTTAGCGCTGAGGAAGCTGGAATTTGTTGAGCTTATGAGACGGAAGGAGAAGCACAATTTCAAATAAAGCCGTACCACTTATGTACTCCCAGCCTGCTGCAAAATACTAGGTTCTTTATATTAAATAATGCTGTTTCAATATTGCATGTTGCCAGATCCTTTATTGTAAAACATTCTGAAGATGAATAAATAGTTGGCGCCAGTAGATCTTGCATCATTCTATCAATATCAGCATTGTATGATTTTACTAGAATTTATTTATCCTTTCTTTGCAAAATCGCATTATTCTTTTATTGCACAAAACCCCATAAACAGTCAAAACGCAAAAACAAACAAAAAAAACATCAGATTCAGGAACAGGGGGAAACTAGGGTTTCTACAGTGGTATCAGAGCTAAATCCTGCCATCCTAAGGGTTTAGCAGTCTTATGCAGCCAGAGCAGATTGGGTCTCAAAGGTATTACACACGCAGACGTGCTCTGATTGACAGGCAACAGAGTTGAGCAGGTAGCCGGGAAACATGGCTGACAGGAATGACAGGACTGACAGAACAGATATACCTAGGACAAAGACCCCACATAATAACAGAGATCAGGACAATGCAGAGGTATTGCATGCACTCAGAGATCTTCGTGTAGGTCAACGGCAGTCAAATGGTGTATTACAGCGGTTGGCAGTAGCACTTCAGAGATTGGGTACTCCGAGGAGACCGTCACCACATCGTGACGATGACAGGAGTGATGCAGGATCACGGAGAGCTCCTAGGACAGCTTCACGGATAGTAGATAGGCCTACTAGGCCTACATTTGTGAGACAGGAGCCCGATGAGGCTGTTGCAGGTGAGAAGCATGAGGGTTTGTTCGTTGGTAAACTTAGGGCAGCGAACGACAAGTGGGAGTTAGTACCACCTGAGGCCAGAGAAAGGATTACCATTGACAGAACACCACAAAACAAAGAAGAAGAAGTGATTAGCATGTTTAAGGAGTATAGCGCTCTTCCTAAAAAAATTAAGAAGGAACTTCCTTTCATGAGTTACATGGATTTGCACCCGAGTCTTTGCCATAAGACAGAGTTTGCAAGGAAGAAATATCTCACTATAGCTCATGAGTTGTCTACACATAAAAATGATACAACGCTTCATCAGAATGATTTGGTATCTTCAAATTCCTATGAAGTATGTAGAAATTTATGTGATGAATTTGATAGACGTGCTGATTTGATTCAAGAAAACACTAGCACAACTTTGGGTAATGATTTACCTACATCGTCCTTGCAAGAGGTGACTCAAGAAGTTTCTACTATGGAGGCTACTTCTGATTTTCATGACAGCGATGATGAAACTTCGCGTGAGCATGAGACAGCAGCGATTTCACCTAGGCAAAGTAATCCTATTGAGTTGTCACATGAAGAGACTCAAGAGTTGGGTACTAGTGATGCATTTGGTGTTGAGGATTCATGTCATGGTGAGTCTGATTTTCCAGATCAGACCTTTGAAAACAAGCCAGAAGATTCATATGTTGATAGGGAATCCCAGGATCGTGTTTCGGATAGGCGTACAGTTACTTTGAGAGTGGAAGTGTGTGAAGATACTGTCATACCAGCAACTTCTACCTTATCAGTTGAGCCATCCTTTGAGGTACAAAGCAGCAGTACCTTAGATGTTGAGGTGTGCATGGATGAAAGCACACATGATGCCGCTTATCATGAGGTGAGTGATGACGAATCAGCGTCATATCATAATGCATATTGTGAACCGGAAAACTTGTATGGGGGTCATAAGCTACAAAATCCTCATCATTTGGTTGGGCAACTGCAAGTGAATGACAATATGATTGTCACAACCCTTGAGCATTTTGATGTTGCACGTCAGATGTTGGTTACCTATGGATTGAGTACTCCTATGACAGATGAGCACGGTGATAGTGGTTTTTCCCTTGCAGAGATACATGCGCTTCGAGAAGCAATTGGAATGATGAAACAAAACTACCTAAAACTACTTGCGGACAGGGATTTTCTTCTCGAGTGGGATTGCATTTGTTATGATGCATTGAAGGGAAAGGAGGAGCAGATCGATGAGCTCACTCATGAGCTTGAGGTGACTATGGACTCATTGCAGAGCACCCAGTTGGCCCTTCAAGAGTCACAGTTACAGATTGAGAAGCTTACCGTGGCGTTGAGTTTGGCACAATCTTCACCATCTTTTGATATATTTCAGATTTCCATGGCAGCGATTGGTGAGGAGTATACACCCATGGTCCATAGCAGTGAGGGATATGTTGAGGATGTGGTTACATCCATCACGGTCACAGGTGCAGTTGATACAGATGGGATGAGTGCACCGGTTGAGAGTTGTAGTGAGCCACGCGTTGCACCAGGTTCTCCTGAGATCAGTCCCATGGTAGGTGGTGTAAGGCAGATCATTGATAGTTCCTGTGACATGGTTGTTGATTCACTAGAGAGTTGTGTGACAACCCTCGACACTTGTCCATCTTCACAGAAGTTATCCAGAGTATCATCCAGTTTGGAGATTGGTTCTTATGTTGATTTGTTTCCCTCTCTTGGAAGCAAATCAATCATTTCATCCGATGCAGTTAACTATGATCGGCAACTGGTTGAGCCAAGTCAGGAGTACAATTCAATTTATTATTCCAAAGATTCAGAGATGGATGATTCAGATCAGTATGGAGTGATTGTGCAGTTTGTGAATAATCCATTATTTGAATTTGATGGTGGTTTGATCTATGATAACCCACTCTTCGAGTTGGAAGCTGATCGTACTCTTGATACTAGTTCTGGGTTGGGTAATAATCGTAGTGTTTGGGATTGTTCCAGTGCATCGCGATTCCAAACAAGACTCACTGAGGAGTTTAATGGGGTGTACACGGTGAGGAGTGCTTATAGTTTTTTCTTTGATCCACCTGTACATGATTCGTATTCGATGCACAATTCTTGTGCACAGGATGATTCTCTTGGTGCAGTCGAGGGGAGTAATTCATTACTGTGTGCAAAGTTACCATCTTCAAGGGATGGGATTGGCGGCTGCAAGTACTCGACTCAGTTGTTTGTGGGGAATTACTTACAGGGACAGCTATCAGTTTTACATCATGCTGATATGTATCCAACAGGATTTGCTACTTCTATGTCAGAAAGTTTTCTTATGGGTACATGGTTACAGGATGACTACGGTGTCAGTTGGCATGATGGCTTGGTCAGTTATCACATCTATGAGGGTTTAGCAGAGGACAGGGAGAGATTCGGTGTAGCAGATGCTTCTAGAAGTTCTTATCTCTGTATGACAGGTGGATGTGAATTCATATTGTATTGGGATCCCGGTGGCGATAGCTTTGGCACCGAGTATTGGATGGGTCCCATTGGGTTACTTCACTATTCTCAGCATGGTGAAATTGGAGGCAGTAGAGCGCAGTGGCAGCCTAAGGATGACAGTCACGACAGACTTTCACTCTAGGTTTGGGATCCAGGGATAGCTTGCGCAGTTAAGTTTTTGTTGATGCTACAGGAGACAGTTCGTGATGGGTGGGACATTTCACAGTTTTTCTTTTGGGCCTCCCGAGGATTGGAGTTTCTTTGCAGTGGAGATTGCTTGGGGACAAGCAATTTCAGGGAGGGCGGACTGTAATGTCCCCATTTTTGGCGAGCATCAGAGTTCGTAAGAGTTAGCCTATTATGCGACCCTCGTAGGCTGATGGGATGGATAGAGGGTCTTGTTGGAGCTTGGCTCAGCTTCAGTTGGCAGTATTTGATCAATTGGCTTTCGTTCGGGCTCGTTCGGACACTTCTAGCATAAGTTGCTATTTTTAGCAGTTATTGGCAGTCAGCGTGGGACCCCTGCTATTTTTAGCAGTATGGATTGATGGCGTCCAGAATCACTTCAGTGTTCGTCAGCTTCAGACGGTTCGTGCATCGGATGAATAATGAGAGAGATATTAATATTTGATTGAATTAATTAAATATTAATTAATTGGGATTATAATATAAAGTTGTAATATTTAATATTACGACTTAAGTGATTTTTATAAAGGGGGCGCCCAACATTGGAAGGGGCCATTTGAGATTATATTTTATAATCAAAAATTACGCTGAAGACTATTGAAAGATTAAAATTAAAAGTTCGAAATATTTTAATAATCCCTATTATTGTGGAAATCGCACTTTTCAAGAGGATATATGCTTTGCATTGAAATTCGAGCCATTATGTCTATTGTGAATTGAAAATTGATCAAGTCTTCGTCAGAGAACGAAAGCTTTAGGGTTTCAGTCTCAAACTCATTGGGGAACGAGCCATCTCCATTGAAAGCAGTTCAGAGGGTGTGAGATATCACCTGATTTATTGCCAGTTGAGAGATTTCTTCATCCAGAAGAAATTACAGAGCATTCAGAGGTTATCTGCATTCAGAGTTTTGATTCAGGGTTTCATTCAGAGAACATCTTTTAGTTGGGCGCATATATCTTTGCAATCTGAAGACACAAAGGAAGGCCGTACTATCATTAATTGCTGTTGCTGCTGACAGCCGTACATTGTACAGCAGGGCCGTACTTCCATTATTGAGCCGTACTCTTGTTAAGAGGAAACGCCTTGCATACCAGACTTCCTATCATCATCAGTGGGGACACCTATATTCTTTGGATCTGGTGATTCTATTGAGTGCCGTACTTTTTATTGATTGCTGATTATTTCCAGGCCGTACTGCTGTGTACCTGGCCGTACCATCAGCAAGGAGGCGTTTTCTTTATTCTAGCCAAAACGCCTATCTCTCAGGCTAGGAATCTTCACCAAAGTTAGCGCTAGGGAAGCTGGAATTTGTTGAGCTTATGAGACGGAAGGAGAAGCACAATTTCAAATAAAGCCGTACCACTTATGTACTCCCAGCCTGCTGCAAAATACCAGGTTCTTTATATTAAATAATGCTGTTTCAATATTGCATGTTGCCAGATCCTTTATTGTAAAACATTCTGAAGATGAATAAATAGTTGGCGCCAGTAGATCTTGCATCATTCTATCAATATCAGCATTGTATGATTTTACTAGAATTTATTTATCCTTTCTTTGCAAAATCGCATTATTCTTTTATTGCACAAAACCCCATAAACAGTCAAAACGCAAAAACAAACAAAAAAACATCAGATTCAGGAACAGGGGGAAACTAGGGTTTCTACAAATTTTGTCTCATGAGATTGCTAATTGTGGAGGATGACTTTGAGCTGTTCAATAGAAAATAAAAATCATATTGTTGTTCATGGCTGGGCGCACTACTTGAGGGTACAATTTTGTTTATAGTAGTTGGTAAAAATACAGAAAATTTAGAGGAAGAATCGTGGGGCTTCTAAGAACCTAGTCGTAGCATTGTGGAGGGTGAATTCATGATCTATGTGAAGAGTTCAATCAGTTGGGGCTTGCTGCTATGAGTATATCAGACTTCATTATCAGTTCTATTTGCATTCATTTCCAAGTTACTCTAATCATACTTGGTATAATTGCATTGTTACATCATTTAGAGAGATTGCTGCCTTATTGTAGTATTGTAGTTGCACCATTTGAGGATGTTGTAGCCAAGAGTCTTGGCATATCATTGTAATCAGATTATACTCAGTCTATGCATATTATAATAAAAGGGGAAGGAGTTGCATATCAAGTTTTGGTCTTAAGTTTATTGGATATAGCTGGAAAGAGTATGCATGACAAATGTTTGTCTAAATGTAAGTCAACATTTGCACATTAAGTTTGCATGATAAGTGTTTGTTATAATGCCACTGGAGTGTAGCAACCTATTTGCATGAAGATTCAGCTTTGCATTCATTTCAGTTAATTGGAGGATGCATATAGAGTGTATGACGAAATGCTAGCTGTTGTAGCTACTCATTTGCACAATTAGTTTGCTTGCCAAGTCTTCACATTAATGTCCCTTGGCTGTAGGTGCATATTTCAGTCATATAGTTGCATTTGAAACTCATTTCAGTCTTTGGTACATGTTCATTGAGTCCATTGAATGCATATAATCATTTCCTACAATGCAAAATACAAAAAAGAACTACAATCAGCAAGTACAAATTTTGCTTGGCAAGTGTTTGACAAAATTCCCAAGGTTCAAATCAGCAAGTTTAATGTCAAATCTAGCAAGGGACATCTCAAATATCCTTTTAATATTTGCTGGCCTTTCCACAAGGGACGTAACCCTTAGTCTAATCGATGCTTTTTAACAAAGTTGACCTATGCCTTTGCTGATTTATTTAGTTTAGCCTTTGTTTGTTTATTTTTGGAGGCACCAATTCTTAAAGTTTAGTTTATATATTTATTAAAAATGGTTTCCAAGGTTTGTAAACATTTGGCATGAATATTATAATATATATTTATTATTTAAGAATGTTTATGTAGATATTATAATTTCATACTCAACATTAACATTATAATATTTATTATTTGTTTATTTGGTCAATAGATTTCAATATTGTTCTTTTTGTGATCTCTTTATTATAATATTTGTTTGTTTATTTTATGACATTTACAATATGATTTTAATTAATATTATTAATGATAATTACAATTATAGTGATATATCTTGTTGTTTAGTTTGTGAAATATTATTATTATTTAGATTAGTTTCTTGATAATATTTAGGGTTCTAATAATTATAATTATAAAGTTAACTTTTTATAATTATAATTATAATAATGATGTTAGAATTGCAATTACTTGTATTTGTATTTTGATATGTATTCGGTTTGATTATTTGTTTTTCAATATTTCAAATGTAGCTTTAGAATTTCGAGGACATGGCAGGCTTCCATTTTAGAATGAGCAAAAACACCTTTTTAAAAACAACTTAAGTTCCCAATGGTAGGTGTGGAGTTCCAAGGGGCCTTTTTTTAACTTTATAACTTTATAACTTAAGTTGCAATATTTGCCTTTTTCAAACTCCAAGGATGGTGGATGCACTGAACTACCAAAAATAGCATAACTCAACAACTGAAACTACCACCCCTGCTAGAATTGGAATCCCAACCCTAAAATGTTGTCAGGACCACCGCCAAAAATAACACTTACAAGAAATAGTAAGTGTGTCCAAATGCCAAATTAGCCCAAACTGAGATGCAACTGTGACTTACTAAAAATAGCAAGTGCTAAAAATATACACTACTAAAAATAGCAATACTATCCACCTAGGATCTTAGAAAATCCAAAAAACACCTCCGTAATTATCCACTGAAATGCTGACAAGAATATTCCAAGAAACTTGGAATCCCCTGAAACGCCTCCAAATAGCCTACGTGACTTCAAAAATAGGCTAACAGTCATTGAAAAGCTTAGGAATGAGAATGGGACATTATAGTCCTCCCTCCCCAAGAGTGTTTGTCCCCAAGTAATCGTCTATCTGGATGCTGCAAAATATGCACATCCTCCTGTTGGCGTAAAAACTAACACCTCTGGAGTGCAGGTTTGTACGGACAGCTATGCACACTGCGTAATGAGTGCTCTTCAAATTAGGAGGGGAAGCTCCTCGTAGTGTTGGAATGCGTGGAAAAGAAAAGTAATCTAAGTCCTATCTTTTTGTTCTTAGCTGGAAGAGGCACAAGGTTAAGAAAACCAAGAACGTTGCAGCTAAGGATTTTCTGGTTTCGCAGATCATTAACTACAACTAAACTAACTACTTTAAATCTATCCAGTTTCCTCAAGAAAACAGAGCATGAGGAAATGGAGCAGGGATGATTATCTGACGATAAGCCAGGTACAGACTCACAACGTGAAGGCAAGGTGGCACAACTATCTGCTTGTCTAAATAGGCTTATTAGAAACAACAATATACGACAAACTAAGTACAGATTCTCAACTTGGAGGCAAGGTGGCACAACTATCAGCTCAATCTGAATAAGTTTATTATTAACACACATCATATGTGTTGGTTGGAAATTTTGTATTCTTGTGAAAGTATACAAAATTGTGGTTTCAACTATAGCACGTGAAATTAAACTCTCCTAATTAAGGGAAGGCTCCCCCTTTAACTAAACAAAACTAAATGGGTAAGACAGCAATCGTTCCTCTTATTTCAGGAAAGATTATGTTATTCTCTCTTCACAGAAAAGAAACAGTATATGTTGATAAAACTTATTACAGCAGCTATGCAGTGAAATCAAGAAAGAGAAAATAAAGTTTCCTGAAAGCACAAAGATTTTCGTTACTTCCTCCGGGACAGGAAAACAACCAATAAGCGCAAAGTCTTGAGGAATGAGATCCTATCTACCCTTTTCAGAATGATTACTTAATGAAAATATACAACATAAAACAGCTCAAAGTCTGTAACTACGAAGTATCTACTAACTATTCTAAATGAGAATTAATATGAGCAAAAAGACTTGCAATTGTTCTCAATTTCAAATACTAACTACAAATTCAATCTTTATATTTACAGCACAAAGACTGCAGATATTTGAATTGAATCTCTCTTCAGCAATATTCCACAATTCTCAAGTAATCACAAAATAATGCTCCAAAATGACATAAGAACATGAAGGATGCAAAATGAGAATTCAGCTCAAAGTCTGAAATTCCAGCTTCTTGATATTACTTGAAAATTCACAATTATCAACTATAAAGCTCAAAGTCTTTATGAGTACAAAATTCTGCAGAGTTTTCTTGCTTGCTAAAAAGATAAAAGATTACAATAAACCCCTCAAGTATTTATAGGAGGGAGGTCTGGAGAAAAAGGTGGGAGGATCTCAACAAACTTGAGAAAATCTCTCAACTGATAACTAATTGCAATTGACTTATTCAAAATTACAATCCAAATTGTGATTTGTTTTGTAAGATTTTACATGTAATTACATTTTTCAAAATTGCAAGGAAAGAACACTTGCAATTGCAAAATTTGTTTTTACATATATTTTGTCGAAAGTAAAAATACATAAAACAACCTAATATTTTAATTTGTCACATTCCTATCTTTGAAAGACAAGAATTTGTTGATGATCATTTGCAATTCATTTGCATCAGGGCCCAGTGTGTTCTTGGCTACTGCAACAGTCTTCAAGATTACATCAAAATATCTGATTGTCGCAAGTCTATGTTCTTCATAAGAAGTTTGCATTTTATCAAGGATTATCTGATGATTAACAAATTTATGAATTGAATCCATGGTAAACTGCTCTGATTCCAATTATTGACGAAGATTTGTTGTCATTTCTGTAGTAACTAAATCAGCTGCAAGTAATTCACCTTCATGATTTAAAACTGTGCAAGGGATTTTCTCAAAACTTGAAAGAATATCCTGCTGAACTTCATCATTCATTTCTAAAGTAGCCTGGATATCTTTGATGAGATCTTGAATAACTAATGACTTATTTGTCATAAGTTCTTCAAATTCTATGTATTTCTCTCTGTTTGGTAGGATTGAGTTGCTGCATAGAATTTGTAACTTGACTTGATCTATCTCATGCCAGATTTTTAAATCCTTTTCAAGCGATTCCAAACTTTGCTTGAAAGCTTCCAAAGTTTGATTTAATTTTATCTTTGCTATTCTGACATTGTTTAGAACTTGCAACGTCTTTTCAATCATTGGAATGCTTTGATCAATCAGCTGCGTTACCCATGAATCAACTGCTTTGGCCTTTTGTGCAATTTTCTCTAATCGTCTGACTGATTGATTAGGAGAGACTGAAGATAGTGAATCAATTGCTTCTGATGATCCAGTAATCCTTTGAATAACTAAAACTAGCTGATCATTATACTCTTTGAGCTTTTCTTTTTTGGCTAAAAGTTCATTATAGCTTTGTGCCAAAATCGTCACTGAACTCTGAGCATCTTGCATCATATTAGCATGAGTCTGCTTGCCCAATTCCACCCTAGTGAATCTGTAATCGGATACCTGCATCTCTTCATGTGGTTTATCAACAAGAGGTTCTGCAATCTCAGCATATTTCATTTTATTGCTGTCAACAAACACTTGTGAAACTGTTTTTGCCTTCTTTGCAACCATTGGTTTTGATTTCTTCAATTTTTGGAAATCAAAAACATCAGGAGACACTGCTTGTTTCTTTCTTTTGGGAGCAATTGAATTCAACCATGGAGAAAGATCCAAGGTTGTCACATCTGAAATGGCAACAGCAGTCTCAATTTGTGTTACAACTGAAATTCTAGATGGTGCCTCAGTTTGTACAGCAACTATATTTTGTTCAGAAGACAAATTACGACTAGAATCAGCCATGAAACAATCAAAACTCGCTACAGATGTATCTATCTCTGGGAGAGTTATTTCTGACATGGTTGGAAAAATTGGATTTGCATCAAAAATATTCTCCAAGTTATTGGGTAAGCTTGTCATGGGTGTATTCATTATTGATAATGACTGATGACTAGCCTCTTGAGGTGGGATAGAAGGAACAAATACTGTAGAGAAGGAATCAACATCACTGTCGATAGGGGACACGGGAGATATGGCTGAATCTAGAATTGGAGCTTCAGTGTGAGGAGTTATCTCACTTAGAATGGTAGAGGTTTCAAGAACCTCATCTTCTTCTTGCTGATCCAAAACTTGAATCTGCATTTTATTAATTTCTTTCCCCTTTAGTGTTTCCTTTTCCAATGGTTGTTCCACAGCTCGGCTTACCTTCAACTTAATTCTAGTACCTGAAGAGGAAGCTCCTACTTTTGATTTCTCTCTAATTTCTGATTTCAATCCTTTAGGACCAGCTGGATCATCTTCAGCCCTAACTCTGATTTTAATAGTCTTGACACCTATGCTTTTGAGCCAAGTGTTGGTGTTTGCCAAGACCGATTGAAACCTATCAAAGATAGAGACAGATTCCTTTTGAGACCACTGGATTGCAGGAATGGGGGCATTAGCAACTCCTTGTTCTTCATATTCAGGATCTAAAACCTGCCTATCATCAATTACTCCTTCTGGAACTAAGGTCAGATTCAGATCAACAATTTGCTCCACTATAAGCCTGCAATAATCCATTCTGTATATATCTTTTTCTGTCCGGAGGTTTGCCCAAATGTCTTCAATGCGGTGTACATGAGTGAAGGCTCTTTTAATTTTGTCTTTCATCCTTCTATAATCAAAATCCATTCTGGCCTGAAATCTTTTCAATGTTATTTCCTGAAGTTCAGTCTCCATTGCTTTGGCTCTTGAAGAAGTTGTCAAAGAATACCTCCCAATTATCAATGGATTATGTGATGAAATACTGACTCCAGTCTTGTGTTGTGTAGCTTGACGTGCATGCACTGCCATCAACTGCCTTCCTAGCTCCATCAGAATAATCTTATCTGTCGGATACCTTGGAAGCATATAAGGTTGGTCTTCAAAACATCCGACTCTCATATAAGTGAAGGTAGGGAATTGAAGAAACAAGCAGCCATACTCATTTACTTTATTCCAAGCCGCTTCAGATACCCTATTATTTACCAATGCTTTGTCAAATAAACACATAAAATGACCAAAGAAAGCATCTTGAACTCTTCTATAATGTGCCCGGCTTGGTTTTAAAGTCAGCTGATCATAATACTCCCATACATGCACCAATGATCTGTCACCTTGAGGAGATAGGCCTGGAAAATGCCTCAACGAAGCTGCTATATAAACCAAGTATGAGTTCATGTAGAAAGTAAGAGTGGTAGGAACCTGTGTAAGCTGTTCACACAAACTGTCACTGATTATCTCACCCCAAAATATTGGATGCTGTGCTTTTCTAATAACCACCATGAACTTATACATCCAGTTTTCAAACACATTGGAAACCTTCAACCCTGCTATTCTGCTCAGAAGAGTGATCATATCATTAATTTCTTCCTTAAAATCAGACCGATACAATTTAGGTATCCGGGTCACACAAGGTCGTGATTTGAGAAGCCACTTGGAATTGATATGTTTGATACAATCATTCTTTTTCTGCTCGAAATGTTTGTGAGCACTCTTCAATGTGATCTCTGAATATGTAGTAGCATCAGGAACTCTAAAAATTCTGTTGATTGTCTCAGCATCTAGTCTAATAACCACGTTACCATCATCGTCTTTGATAGTTCTAGATTGACTGTCAAAACGGGATGCACATGCAAGAACGAATTCAGGCTCAAGGGCAGCAACAGGAAAAGAAGAGACCAGATGAATATGACTTCTCAGCAATTTCTGCATGTCAGGAGAAGTAGATTTCTCAGCTCTCCCAAGAAACTTGGACATATCAACATGCCCAATTTCTATATCCTTGATTTCGTCAATATTTGAAACCACGTGAGATGGGGAAATCTCATTCTGATACTTATCAAATTTATATTTCATCTTTTTGCTTATTGGAGAAGTTGGTTCGTCTGTCATTGAACATGAATCTGCAAGACTGTGGTGAAAACCCCATAAGATTAGAACATCATCAACATCAACGTGAGTGGACATGGTGAAACTCAAAGCCTAGGTCAATGAAATGGTCTTTAGAAAAATGATGGAAAGTGAATGGTGAAGACGAATTCAGGTCTTGATGGAATGATTGCTATCAAAAACAACGTTTTATCTTCTTGAAACAGTAAGACAAAGAGATTTTTGGCTTGGATTTTGAATCATGTTTTAAAAAGTTCAACTTTTGAGCTTTTTAAGGCATTTCGGGTTTTTCAATGACTTCAGCAATTTTATAAAAGGTAATTGGGATTTTTTGGACATTTGACAATTTTACTTTTTTGGCAATTTTTAAAATTGCAATCCCAGCTGTAAATCCCGATTTGCATATTTGGTTCTCAAAACCCGAAATATGACTCAAAGTGAAGTATTTTGTGGAAAATAACAATGGAGGATTTGAAGTGGATAAATGGAAATGAAATGGATTATGAAAGCTTAATTGCTGGAAAAGCGAAATGATGAAAAACACGTTTTGTATGAGGCATTTTTTATGAATGGAGGCGATGGATGGAAATGAAGAGAAAATATCGATATGATGAAAGGAAATGGAAGGCGCGTGGGGTATGAAGGGTATATTGATAAATGGAAAATACATATTCAGAAAAAGCGAGTTAAATGACAGTAAAAACGTGTTTTGAAAAACAAAAACAAATAATGGCGAATGTAAATAAGTAAATAAAAGGCGAATGAGTTCATATTTCAATGAGAAACAGAAAAACGCGTTTCCAAGAAATGACATAGGAATTAACAGCTAAATGTATAAATGCAGATCACATTTTATACAAAGTAAAAAGTAACAAAAAACGTTGAGAAAGAGACAAAGAAACAAATAACATACCTGGAAACAAGTTCGCAAATAAGAGTAACAATGGAGAAACCCTAAGCTCGATTCAGAAAATGAAAAAGAGTTGGCTATTTACTGAGGAAAAATCCGATTTTCAAGCTTTAAGATCGATAAAATCTCCATGAAACAGGGAAGACAAACCAAATAGAACTCAAATAGCTTAAACCAGAATGGTGTCGGACTTTCTAAAGTTTATTGCAACATAAAATAACACTAAAAACTGAAATCGGGCTCTACCAACGCAAATCCTTTCATGACAAAATCGGGCTTTTTGATCCATTTAGCAATTTCTTTTAAAACAAATTCGGGCCTTTTTGAAGCTTTTGCAAATGTTTTAAATAAAATCGGACCCTTTGGATCAAATAACAATTTTGCTTAAAGCAAATCGGGCTTTTAAGATACCAACGCAATTTTACTTTTGTCAAAAATGAGGACTCTTAACAAATTCGGATTTTTGACTCACTTAAGCAATTTCGGGATTTTTAAGAGCTTTAGCAATTTTGCTTTTAAGTCAAAATTTCCCTATTTGCTGAGTTACTTCAAAAACCCGATTTTGACCCAAAAGACAAGGAAAAAGACTCAGAAATTGACAAAAATGGAAACGAAAGAGGGAAAAAGAGTAGCCCAAAGGTTTATAAACCTAAAACTGAGATTTACCACTCTATGCACCTCGTAATGCGTGCCATAGAGAAGAAAACCTTCAAGTTTCATGAAAATTTTGATTGGTTATCCAAATTTTAAAACGTGTCAAAAATTCAGGATAACAATATGATAACCAAGAACAGATTCTCAACTTGAAGGCAAGGTGGCACATCTATCAGCTCAATCTGAACGAGTTTATTGAACACATAACATAAAGGATAGCCAACTAGGATAATAAATTGCATAGGCGAGACACGCATACAATCTACCATCAACTAGCCACTATATCTAACTAAGGCAAGCATTGACCATCATAATTGCATGAAACCCTATGTGGCATAACAATTCATCACAATAGTAAATACTCATGAACAGATACAGAACGAGCAATATTACAGGCAAGGTAGGCAGACATACATTTCTCTCTCGTGCAAAAGTTATGTACAAATGAGCAAAAGCTCTTATTTATAGACATCAAAAGGTGTAACCCTAAAATCACCTTGAGTCAACTAATCTTGCAATGCATGCAAGATTTATTACTAAACCCTAATAAAGTAAACCATACAGTTAACTGGAAAACTACCATCAGTTAACCGAAACATCTAATCTAAAAATGGACAATTGTGCAAGCATGCACGTCCTTATTGAAAGCATGTTAATTGGAACACTACCATCAGTTAACGTAAAACCCTAAATGAAACTCCAAGTAAATAAAGCTAATCTCAGAATAGACATGCATGTGATGAAACAATGAGTTAACTTGAAAGGGTAACGCCAAGTTAACTCCTGTGTATAAAGTCTATTCTGAGAGGTAGGAACTGAAGTCTACTGATCGTGATCTCGAGCAAGCAATCCCTCAACGAGATTGTTAACTGCATCAGCATCTGAATGTCAGCAACTTGAGCAATCTTGGCAATCTTTGCACACTCAAACTAGCATTTCACTGACTTATAACTTTGGCAGCTCCGTAACTGAAGTGATGACCACTACAATGCAATTCAAAACGTAAGATAGGCAGCAAGCCAACCTCTTCCACTTATTCAGTGGGGTATTACAAAGCACGAAGAGATAGATTAAGAAATGTTGACAGTACTATTGTTCAGCTTACAAAGAGATAAGAAATGCCTGCAAAGAACAAAGATTAGAAGCTCTCCAATGCTGCAACTGTAATGAACTTCTTCAAATGGCCAAATATGATTGCTAATACTCAATCCCTGCCCCAAAAGATGAATTGCATAATTCTGATATGACAAACCAGCTACTGAAATGTGACATACAGCAACCCTAGAATGCATTAAAATGCTCACCCTTCTCTCCCTACTCACTCAAATTGCTTGGAATCAAGTGCATAATGCTTCTAAGATGAAGGCGCCCCTATCCCAGTGATAAAACCTCACAAAAACCCCTCTAATTTTTATCAAACACAAATCCCAATGCTGTTGTACTTTGTACGGCCCTCAAGAAGGGCGACTTGCTTCCATAAAATCCAATTCTTGAAGATAAAATCTGATATTTAAACCAAAGGGTCGCCCCTAGCAAAGAGACTCAAGGAGACAACACCCAGAACAAAGTTATTTTTATTTCAAGAGTTATGAGAGAAATCTACAATCAGCAATGATAAAACCAGCAACTCCAAAATTGATAGAACCTGCAAAATCTCAACTACAATGTGCAAAAATCACCACTGCAATGCAAAACATCACCTCAAGATCACTCAACTACAACTAACTCTCCACTAGTTGCTATCTTTCAAGCAAGACGTCGAGCCAAGGCTAGGAGGCATTCATTCCTCGAAGCAATCCTGATACCATTTCCGCAGCATAACAATATTGAAGACATAAGATGATCAAATGAAGGAAAGAGGTCTCCTTTTATAAGCTCAGCAAGGAATCTCCAGAAACTTCTAGAAAGTGCGCCCCAATTCAAATTTGAATTTGACTTCATTTCCCTCAAAGTATAGGCGTCCCTTTTCAAAGTTAATTTTGACTTTATTTTAAAATCATCTCCTCAACAAAGTTGGCGTCCCTTTTTAAGCAAGATATTTGACCTTAGGAAAATATTAAATTACCTCCAATGAGGCGTCCACCCATGAAGACCACCTTTTTAGAACAACTTGAAGTGATGAAGCTAGGCCAAGGGTCAACATTAAAATATAACATTATTTAAATTAATTGAACTTATCTCTCCAAAATGCATCCCAAGGCCAAAAATGATCAAACCAACTGAACCGGCTGAAGAAGAGAGTCAACTGCAATGGAAACCACAGGACCACTGCCAGAAATAGAATTTACTAAAAATAGTAAATTCCAGAAGATGCTCGGATTGCTCTGCAAATCATACCACTGCGAAGCTCTCTGAAAACCCAGAAAGAATTTGCAAATCAATCCCCAAATTTCGAGCAACAACCTCCAAAACAAGAAACCCTAATTTTACCCTCCGAGTAGCCTACGGGTCTCCGGAATAGGCCAACGGTCAACTGAATTCATCATGCTTGAGAAGGGGACATTACACAAAATTGGCGTCAATCTTTCCCTAATGCTAATACTTTCCTTTTTGGACCATTGAATTGTAGGCAACGGCCTATAATGTCCCCGTTTTAGCTGGCGTTTATTGAGGAGTGAGCCTATCAATTTGACCCTCGTAGGCTGACAGTTTTGATTAGAGGGTTGTCCTTGGCAGTTATCCAGAGTTTCGAGACATTACTCCAGCAGTTGATTCAAGTTTGGGCCTTGGCAGACACTTTCTGAGTGATTTATAGATACTTACTATTTATAGTAAGTCAGGCAGGCAGGAGTTGCTATTTTTGGCAGGGCACCTAATTCAGTTGGTCAGCTCAGTTTTGACCTAGTTTGATGATTTGATGAGCAAACATGAATTATTAGAGCATTTCATAATAATTAAAAGATTATTAATTTGACTTTATAATATAAAGTCACTTTAATGAAATATTAAAGTTATTATTAAATGGCGAATTATAAAGTATTTAATACTTTATAATAAAAGGGGAAAATTTAATATTTAATGAATTTTAATACTCATTTATAAAAAGGACGCCATTTATTAATAATTTGCCTAAGTCTCTAAAAGGGGCGAATTATTATATTATTAAATGCAATTAAGCTGATTTTTGAGAAAGGGTCGAACTTTTGAGGAAAAGATATATATTTCTCTTCAAGGCAAATTGAACTAATTATTGATGATCATTTGAATTTGTCTTTTCTCTCTAAGAACTTTTGGAGTTGGAGAAACAAGGGTTTCTGCAAATAGGTTTTGGAGAACGTCAACTCTTCAAAATCAGACATACTGAGGCTGTGAAATACCAGTTGAAGCTTGTCCATCAGAGTGGCTTCATTCAAAAGTCATAACAGAGCATATTTGTGGAGATTCAGATTGGGGTTTGGATTGATTTTCTTCCATAGTAGAATCTTCTTCATTGGCCGTATTTATCTTGCATCTAGCACACATTCCAAAGCTGTACGGATTCATTTATTGCTGGTTGCTGAGCCGTACCATACAGCTGCAAGGGCATCTTTATCATTAGAGGCAAAAACGACTTGCTTTTTTGCTTCTCTCCTTCATCAAAGTTGGCGCCTTGGTATTTGGAGGGTTTTTCATTCATTTGTTGGTGGGAGAAACTTGCACACAAGCTGCCCGTACATTTCTATCACCTCATATAGGCGGCTGCAAGCATCACAGGTTCTTCATTAAGAAATATCGATTGCTTTTTTGTATGCATGTCTTTGTTATAGCTTTGTAACCTTATAGCAAATTAAATCAAGCTATTTGCCTTCATTCTGAAAGACATTTGCTTCCATAATTATTATTTTTGCATTTCTATATGATCTAGCATCTTTTATGAAAAATCGCATTATCTATCTTTATTGCAAAAACCTCAACAAAATTCAAAAACAACAAAAATAGATAAAACCCTTGCATTCTCAGTCAGTAGTTGGGTTGAGAGACACCTGGTCTCTTACACGGCCTCTTGGATATTTCTTGTTCATCATAGACAACATTCATGATATTGCCAGGATCTGTGAAATCCTCTGGTATGTCAGCAATACCAAGGTCTTTGATCTATTGTACGGTCAACCTGCAATAATCCATTTTGCGAATGGCTTCTTCATCTCTGCAATCAGCCCAGATGTCCTCAAAACGGTACTTGTGATGGTGACCCTTTTGCAATTTCCTTCTAACATCCTGGTAATCAAAATCAAACCTATACCTGTAGGTCCTGATTGTCATGACCTACATCTTAGCATAAACCAATTTGGCTTTTTGTACAGTCAGGATAGTATATCTGCCGATTGTCAATGGGAACTTGAATCCCCGCTTGTGATTATTCCTTCATTCTTTGTGCATTGAAATCAGCTGTCTGCACATCTCCATGAGGACCCACTTATCCGAAGGATAATGTGGCAACATGTAAGGGCAACCAGTATAGCACCCTACTCTCAAATAAGTAAAAGTTGGGAATTGTAGAAATATGCATCCAACTTTACTTACTGCCTTATAGGCCTAATCAGATACCCTCCTCTCGAGAGTCGGATCAAAATTGAAAAGCAGCGGCGCAAAGAAAGCATCAACAACCCTTCTGAAATGATGGAAGCTTTCCTTCAATTTTAGTTGATAGAAAAATCTATACAGAGGTACCAACATCCGATTCCCTTTTGTGGATAGACCTGGAAATTGCCTCATTACAGCTGCTGCATACACCAGATAAGAAGTCATACAGAATTTTAGTGTAGAAGGTACATTAATCAGCTGCTCATTTATTTCATCGCTGATCTATTTTCCCCAATCAATGTGAACCTTTTGCCTTCTTATGATTTTGATGTATTCATGCATCCAGTCATGAAAAGTGGACGATTCAGGCAATCCCTTCACTCTGCTCAAGAATGTGATCATATCTTTGACATCTTCTTTGAAATCACTTCGCAGGAGTCCCTTCGGCCATCTGGAAACACTCTGCCTGGGCTTTTTCAACCATTGGCTACTTATCAAATTTTTAGCTTTGTTGGGATCAGCATCATATACTTCTTGTGCTTTTTGTATCGAGATGCCAATGTACTTCTCCATATGTGGCACTCTGAACACAATATCGAAGAAGTCAGGGTCAAGTCTTAAAATCTCGTGCCCAGAAGAATCAATCACACTTCTGCTTTCTCTGATGTAGTGGGATGCAACTTGAAGGACAAATTTTGTATTGTGCACAGCAGTAGGGAACATGGACACCAAATGCAGGTTACTGTGTACGATTGCTCTAATAGAATCCTCAAGAGGCTTCTTCTCAGTTTTCGTTGCAAAATCAACCAGGTCTTGATGACCAACCTCTGTGTCTTTTATCTCTTCCACCTTGGAGACCACTACGGTCGACGGATAGACACCTTAATACTTATACTTCATTTTGTCTTTTGCTTTTGAAGATGACGGAGGTTTTCTGGCAGTCATTTGAGAGCAATTGAATCTCCGATTAACAACTTTGAGAATCTTGAAAAGAAACTAAAAGATGTGGTCAAAACAAACGTTAGTCGAAAAACCAGCATGGGGATGCGTGAAGCGAGTAACGATGATGAGTGTTGGTGTAACAACTAACACCTCTGGAGTGCAAGTTGGTACGGACAGCTATGCACACTACGCAATGAGTGCTCTTCAAATTAGGAGGGGAAGCTCCCTCGTTGTGCTTGACAAAAGTGCTTAAAAAGGAAAATAAACTAAACTATATCCTGTCTTTTTGTCTCAGCTGTAGAGGTACAAGGCTTTCACGAAAACTCTATACGTTGCAGCTAAGTATTTTCTGGTTTCGCTTAACTACAACTCACAAAACTAAGTAACTTAAACTATCCAGTCCCCTCAACAATTCAGAGCATGAGGAAACGGAGCGGGAATGATTATCTAACGATAAGCCGAGTACGGACTCACAACGTGAAGGCGAGGTGGCACAACTATCTGCTTGTCTGAATAGGCTTATTGGAAACAACAATATACGATAAACTAAGTACAGATTCTCAACTTGAAGGAAAGGTAGCACAACTATCAGCTCAATCTGAATAAGTTTATTTCACACACATCATACGATAACCAAGAGGAAATACTCATGAATAGATACAAAACGAGCAATATTACAGGCAAGGTAGGCATAGCATATATTTCTCTCTCATGCAAAAGTTCTTGAATAGATACAATAATAGCAATACTACAAGCAAGGTAGGCACAGCATGTATGAAATATTCGGAGCCAATTTTTTTTCGTTTTTCAAATTACAAATTACAAATCAATGCACCCGTTAAGGTTAGCAGTTTAAACCAAAACGTTGCTGAAGCAACTCTAACCAGAATGTACACCAGGATCCCGATATGGGCAAGGTGTGAGCATTGGTCAGAGGATCTTAATCAAAATGCTTATGCGATAACTCTAACCAAGAATGGCGCCGATGATGGCGAGCATATGGTCAAAGGATCTTCTACACAAAATACTGAAAAGGAACTCGACACCAAGTATGTACTACCCAATCTAGGATGGAGTTGAGGCGACCATATGGCGGAGTATTACAGATTACAATGCTTGAAAGAAATAACTGAAATGCTGAAAGTACTCAACACCCAGAATGTGCTTTCTGACCCAGAGTGGGAGAGTAGCTACCATAGGGCGGAGGTAAGTTAAATACAATAGCAAATACTGAACGGAAAGCTGAACATTACAAACTATGATGAGCAAGAATAACCCTACTGTCAGTACTACTGCCAGTTTACAATGTGAATGATAATATCTTGCTAGAAATGTGAATCAACTTATAAATCAGGCTGCAACAATATGTAAGAGTTTCCTTTACTGAATGAATGAAGCTTAGATCTGAAAAGGCACTAAACAGACTAACCTCAAATTCTGGTTTATGACAGTCCAGATTTCCTTGTGCACGAACAGCAGCCCTGTACTTCACAAATCCACTCACAACTTGCTCAAAACTTCATCAATTCTCATGAGACGAATTGCATAATGGCTCTAGTAATATGGCGA
>VDFB02366455.1:0-99390 GCA_007258455.2 Sequoia sempervirens
GCTCTGATGGCTATTTCAAAGGCATCTGGTAGAGAAACCCCTCCCATTGATTGTATCATAACAACAATATTGCTGTTAAGAGCCCTCAAAAAGTATAAAAATGCATATTCTGGAGGTGGCCTCACCATTGCAGGGATTCTATCCCAGGTTCTTTGAAATCTGAAAATGAAATCATTCATCTGCTCTTGTGGAGCCCTCTTAATTGTAGTTAATTGTTCCAATAAAGATAGATTATCAGACCTGTCTTGAAATTGTTTATGCAACTTGTCTCCAAATTCATCCTAAGTTGCAATTGAACTGACTGCCAAGCTGCTATACCATTGCACAACTCTTCCTTTCAGTGAAGCAACTAATAATCTCATAGCAACATCCTCTTGGGTTATGTGATGGACTCCGCACAACGAAGCCACATCCCGCATGTGTTCAATCGGGGTAGTTTGATCTTCTCCCATGAAAGTTGGAAGACTCTTCAAGGCTACCATTGGAATGTCATTGTGTTGTGCCAAATTCAATGGGCTCCCTCCCTCCATTAAAGGCAACAAAGGGTTGATTCCTTGGAGCGGCCATTAGAGGTGGCTGAGGTGGATTTACTTGTACTATAGATGAAACCAAAGACAGGACAACAATGTGTGATCCCACAGATGGAGGAGTGGATTGAGTTCCTCTAAAATAAATAATTGTTATTCCTCACCTGTCTGTTGCTCTGCCTTGTCTTCTTGGCGGTGACAACTGCAAATATTTGAAGGGACCTGAGCTGCTCCTTATTTGAACTATTCTCATAAACTATAGAAGGCGCTAATTTTTGGAGTTCTTCCTCTCTATGGAGTCACCAAGTATGCCAAATGACTTCTATAAAGTCTGGGACTCGCTAGTTGCATACTAAACCAGTAGTTCAATCTAATTTCAGTCCCACCGGGCATGCCAGAAACTGTTGTCACCTAGAAATGCACCCTATGCACAATGATGGAAACTGAGCTTTCCAGTGAAACATGAGATCATTTCAAGGCTGTGGGTCACCTGATGTTGAAATGAACCTCCGGAGAAGGCCGACTTTCTTTGTGCTATCACCTATACTACTAATCTTTGTGAGGTAAAGGGAGAAAGAACACATAAATTAGAAATTACTCCTATGGTGATACACCAAATTTGTTCGGGAGACATATAACATAGTTTAGACACACAATTTCAATCAATGACAAAAGTATTGTCCTACACAAGTCAATCACATATGTTTTCTGCATAAACATTTCATGAAAAGGTTTATATGGCTACACCCCTAGAAGGAAGAAACAACTTCACAACTAGAGAATACTGCACTATAACACATCTCACAACCTGCAAAAATACATATTGCTCTACATAAAGGTGCTGAAATAAGACAACCACAAAGAATCATACAGTTTCACAAGTAGTTTCATCAATTATACGAATGCACATGATTTAATAGAGAGATTGAAAAGGTAAAATACTTATACTCATTGATTTCAATGGTGAACACTGGTATACATGTCTGTCATGAGCTACAAAACATAGCCTCTCTTCTACAAAGAACTCTACAAGTTACAAAAGTAGAAAAGTACCAAGTCCGAATTGTCTACAAAAAAGGCAAAAAATTCCTTAAATACAAAAGAGTGTCGGCCCCTTAGGGGTTTACAAAAATATCTCCCTTTGGGATAAAATCTCCCTTAGATCTTTTGATGAAATTAATGCCTCATTCCTGTGTGTCCTTGTTGTCCATGTCGGTGAAGGAGTCGCCTCCATGAATGGTCCTCTTCAGATCTTTCGTAGCTACTGCATTCATTTCCTGGTCTCATGTCCACTTTCTAACCTCCCTGTTGAGCACTTTGAATGCTCCTGAGCTCAGAATAGATATACGTTGCTTTTCATCCAGTTGATCTTCTTCATCTTGGTCAGACTGCTACAGCTTGCTTTTAGCTTTCTTTGATTGGTTGGAAACATTCCATATGGATTCCTCAACGATCAAAAGCACGCTCAGTCAGAATCGCATCTCGGCAAGACACTAAAAGTGTCTCACCGATGCGATTACGATCCTCTGCTGTTATTGGCATGACATGAAACTGTCATTGAGAGCTCTTGTCGAGGTCCCATTCTTTAGCGAAAGCATTTTGTTTCGGTGAGACTTTGATCAGTCGCTGGGACATCACAACAGTGATACCCTTTTCTCGCCGAACCTATTTCACTTCGGGGAGACCTTCTACCAGTAAGCCAGGATGTCACATTGAAGTCTCTCCTTTTTCTTCGTTGACATCGCACTTCGCCGAGACAACCTGGTGAACCCAAACCTCATGGAAAACTCCATTTCCCCTTCGGTGAGAGCTTGCTCAGTCGGTGAGACCTTCTTCGATCTCCATTTCCTTTTCTGAGTTCATTTTGACATCTCCCCGAGCTCCTCTTCTTCGGCAGGAGTTGATTGATGTCACCCCATGAACGCACTCCATTCTACCGAGCTCTACATTTCTTTCGGCAAGACTGTGGCAAGTCGGGAAGACTTCATAGCAAGGTCCCCTAGTCATACCGATTCCCGCTTACTCTTTGTTGAGCTCCTTCATGTCAGCGAGACTTCCCTTCTTCGCCCAGACCTCACACCGAGGTCCTCTCTTTCGCCGAGTTGTTCACTAGTCGGCAAGACCTCACAGGGTCGGGGAGACCTTTCTCTGACTTGGAATGTTGCACCGAAGGCTCCCTTTATTAGCAAGACCCTCTGCATTGCTGAGACCTTATGCCGAAGGCCAAATCCTTCAGCAAGCTCCTTTTTCTGTCGGGGGGACATCCT
Organism: Sequoia sempervirens; assembly: GCA_007258455.2. Taxonomy (NCBI): domain Eukaryota; kingdom Viridiplantae; phylum Streptophyta; class Pinopsida; order Cupressales; family Cupressaceae; genus Sequoia; species Sequoia sempervirens. The sequence goes on from VDFB02366455.1 coordinate 2,795, forward strand.
TATATCGGCAAGACCTTATGCCGATGTCAAACCTTCTCGATGAGGCCTTTGCCAGTCAGGGAGTTATCTTCCTGAAACGAATCTGTCTCGCTGAACTCAAATTTCATATCGGTGAGACCCTCGAGCTTTGGCCAGACCTCTTGGCACACATCCTTCTTCTCCCCGAGATGCATATCTTTTTCGGTGGTCGGCAAGACTTAAGGGACTCGGCAAGACCACACGCCGAAGAAGACAATTCCTGCCAAAGTGTTTACCCGATGCGATTAGTCGATGAGACCCAAAGAAGTCGCTAAGACTTCACCCCGAAGGAAATAACTCCCGCCGATATGCATATCCTTTTGTCACTGGGACGATGATCGAAGTGCTGCCAATAGGAACCTGCAGGTGAATTCCACTCACCGTGACATTCTTGGGGTCTTATCGATAGACAACACAGAAGCATATTTAACCAAATGCATTATGGGTCGAGGAGACCTTGATAATCTCATGCCGATAGGATCCCGATGTGAAACATTTAGGCTTGATGGAACCCCTGCTAGTCGGCAAGACATCTAGAAGGTCTTGCCGACTTTCTCTTTAGAGGATTTTCATGCCGAACTTGAACAAGGCAGGCTTCCCAACTGAGTTCCCTGTGACTTAGCATCAGATTCATGGCCTTTTCCCTTGTGCGAATGCTCTATTTGGCCTTCTCAAACCTCTGTCACATGATTTATCCTGCCTGATTGAGCCCGTGGGTGAAAATTAGGTAACAGTAGCATTGAGTTACTTAGATTTAAGTATAAATAGAGGCAACCTCTCTACCTTTTGTTTACCCATTCTGATTTCTTCTTATTCATTCGTTATTATGTTGTAGTTTTTTGTGCAAGTGAGTTGTTGAGTGCTTTAGTGAGAAAGAGAGTTTTCTTTGTGAATTTGCATTGGTTGAGAATATTTGTGAGAAGCTAGTATTGGTGATAGGCTGAGTTTAGAAGAAGAAACAAGTGTGATTGTGGGGGATTGAGCTTAGGAAGTAGCATAATCTTTTGGAGCTATTATTCTAGGCATGATGATTTTATTACTCTATTCCTTTTATGTTGAAATCGTATTTATTAATGAATGCAAGTGAATGGGAAAATATGATTATATGTATCTTGAGCTTGCTTGACTTTGGTGGAATCTTGTTTGATGAAACCCTATATATATACTCTATGATGGAATTGTGTGAATATGTTCACTATTTGATCTATAGCTAGGTTGTCATAAACCATATGTATGCTTACATAGACTATTAAATATGGGAAATAAATGTTATCTTGAAGTACTTTGTTTAAGATGTCAGTTTTTTAACATGGGTGGTTAACTTGGTTGTTCATGGGGTTAGGATAATCCATGGATAGGAGTAACTTAGTTGGTCACTTTGTTATATAATTACCTTTAGGATATAATGTATGTTATGATTTAAAAGAGTATGAATGGTCAAATACAAAATCAAGCTAAGGGGTGGGTGAACATACAACTTCACTTACGAACGACTAATTATATTAGAAACTTGGCCAAAGTAGTGTAAGTAGCCACTGTTTACACTATACGTTCACTATGAGCCGGGTTTGCATATTAGGCAGGGAATGCCATATTGTAGGTTGTAGCCAATGTATGGTAGATCTAGTTATGTAAGACACAACACTGTGCTCAATAAGGCTATAATTGTGAGGTTACCAAGCCAATCTCTTCATCAAAGGGTAGGGCCATCTTACTAGTAGGTAGATGTGTGGAAGACTATAGTAAGTCCATGGTTGGTGGAAAAGAATTTGAGTGATGCTCCCCCTCATACAATTGGTAGTTGAAATTTGAGGATGTATGCCAACAAGGACATATAGACCATTTGTATCTCTATTTAATTAAATCTCATGGAAATTATGTATGTATTCATGTATCTCTATTCTTATTGAGAAATTGTAGATGGGAAAATATTATCATTGAAATGGAATTATGGAATATGCAAGTGTTACTTGGGATTTTGTAATGTTTCTTTTGTAAATGCAATTGAAGTTTGAAATGGGATTATTTCAAATGTGCATCTTATTATTGAAAATGAAAAGAATTTTTTTTTTGTTATATTTTGCAAGCATTTATTATTCACATGTGGGTTACACATAGGTAAATTCTCTGGGTTAAACATTGGGCATGTTACACTTCATTGATAGCCCCCAGTCTCCTGTTTAGCACCAATTGTCGATCCTCCATAGGACCAAGAGCTCTGCCGATAAACCAATGCCTAGCCCCCTAGTAGTGTATGTGACCAGGGGCTATTTTTTTAGCCCCCAATGCCCCTTGAAGGCCAAATTGGGAAATTTCAATAATTGGGAATAAATTGAGCATACAATCTCTAGTTTTTGTAAACTTTATATCATTAGAAAGGTGGTTCTGAGTTCGATCCAATGCTATAGACCATTTTCCCAAATTTTGCTCCTAATCAATTTTACACACCTCTGAATTCAAATCAAGCTATTTGCACTCAAGAGGCCATAACTTTTGACTAGGATATCAAATTTTCATGATTCAAGTGACATTGGAAAGTTTATTTGGTCCTCTACCCAGATGTCATAACTATTTTTCTATAATATTTACTAGGTACCTAATATTTTTATCAGATCTTAGGTTTTCTTTTTTGGGTTATTTTCTTAGAAAATGTGCAATTCAGGCATTTTTTGGATCAAAAGGGAAGTTTTCTTACATTAAGGGTATACATACTGAATCATTTCATTTATGTACTTTTATATCAAATCATCGTGGATCCAAATCACATTGCTCCCCTTACTTCATTCAACTATTATGATTGGAAAAAACAAATAGAGATTCATTTGAAGAAACAAGGGTTGTATAGAGTGACCATGGGTACAAAAGTTGAACCTATAGGTGTTGTTAAGAAGAGAAAATGGTTTAATAGGTGTGATGAGGCTTTTGGTACATTACACATGTCTATGTCTCCTAAACTTCTCTTTCATGTTGACTCTTGCACTACACCCAACCAGATATAGACTCAATTAGAGTCTTTGTTCGAGAAGCAAGATATTATGAGAGGATTTTAGTTGGAGAATGAGCTTATTGATTAAATCTTATAGATTTTGATAGCATCCAAATTTTTTTCATGAAACTCAAATCTCTCAGATTGTAGTTGACTCAATTTAGTATTCAGAAAGAGGACGACCTCAATTGGTACTTTCCATTCTTTCCAAGCTTGGACTAAATTATTCAATTTTTGTATCTACCTTTTATACCACTAAGGATGCTCTTGGTAATAGATTCACTATGCCTTCACTTGATGACTTTGTTTCATCTCTTACTCAGGAATAGGTTAAGTTTGTTCACATGGGCAAGTTGAAGTCTTCCACATCACAGGCACTTATTGCATCACAAGGCACCAAAGATCAAAAGGCTTCAAATGGAAAAGGAAAGAAACAAAAAAAAAAATCACAGGAGTAGCCCAAGGAATCTCAATCACATTATTCCACTAATTCATCATCCTCTTCTAATAGGAAAACATCTGAGAAGGAGAGGCCTACTTGTGCATATTGTAAGGAGGAAGGAAATGAAGAACACTATTATTAGAAGAAGGATATTGATGAGTTGAAACATCTTCTCAAGAAGAATCAGATTGATTTTCCTTCTAGAATGTCTGAATCATCTTCTCCTTCTTCTTCTTCAAAACAATCTAACAAGGGAAAACTGGTTTGGTTTCTACATCAAAAATGAAAGGACATGCTCTTTGCACTTTTTTATGTCATGAATCAGGGAGATGGCTTATTAATGTAAAGGTCAAATCTGCCCCTGACTAGCAGATGTGTAATGGTTGACAGTTGGCTCCCTCTGTCAATTTGTTACTTCCTTTTTTTGGTTTTGTGCGTCTATTTTTTGGGCAATTGATTTTTGGTTTTTCTAGCTCCTTTAATTGGAGAGTTTTGGATTTTCTCAGGAGGAGCTGCATGTTAGCAAGGAGAAGACTCTTCTTTCTTCAGCTTTGAATAATACAAAATTTTATGGGCTTGTTTTCTAATGGAAGTTTGTTATTCCCATGGTTTCAACGTCTATTCATGTTCTCTCTTTCTACATGTTTTGTAGTTTAAGTTAAAGGTTGTACTTCATATCTTTGTTGTGTACAAAAAAATGTTGTGTGTATGTTTAGTATTTTGGCTGCAGGGTGTTATGGATTATGCTGATAAGGGACTTAGAAACATTTGGAGACTCGGGTGTAGGTATTGAGGTTTGATCTGCATCAATTTTGGTATTAGAGCAAACTGCAATGGCCTAGAGGGGAGTCCACGTGAATTGGGGAAGGAGGGGCAAGAGGAATGTAGGCCCTCGAAGAAACGTTGGTGAAGTGTTTAGAAGGCTAGAGACCCTTGAGACTAGATTACAATTGGATGAGTCCAAAGAGAAACCCGAAAACTTAGTAAATGCTACTAGGGTTTTAGACCCTATAGAGGGGCTTATTAAAGCATTGACTAAACAAAGTTCCAAAGTAAAGGTGGATATTTTAGATTTTAAAGGTGATCTCAACCCTGATCTATTCCTAGACTGGATCCAAGAGTTGGAGAAGTACTTTGACATGGAGGATATTGATCAGGATGATCTGAAAAAGAGTGAAAATTGCCACATCCAAGTTGAAGTCGCATGCAACCATGTGGTGAGAGAACGTGCATATTTTGAGAAGAAAAGGAGGAAAAATTAAGATTAGAATTTGACCTAAGATGTTGAAACATTGGAGAGCACAATTTTTTCCCTCCGATTACCAACAAAAATTGTTTAAAGAATTTCAAAATTTGAAACAAAAAGATCAGTCAGTACATGCTTATACTGAACAGTTCATGAGGCTTCAAATTTGAACAAATATACAAGAAAGTGAAGGGTAGATAGCAGCTAGGTATGTCAATGGACTAAAATTTCAACTTCAGGATGAGATCACATTGTTGAAAGTACCTACAATGGATGAATCTTGTGAATATTCCTTGAAGGCAGAGGAGAAAATAAACCAGAAAAACAAAATAGTGAGTAAACAAAATAGAGAGAAAGAGGTTTCTTTGGAAACTACCATAGGTGAAGAGTCAAAAGAAGGCAAGAATGTAAAGACCGACTTAAAAGGAGAGGGAGGCTTTAAAGGTAGAGGTCAAGGACAACTACCTCTTGGAGAGTGGAAGCCCATGAAGTGTTTTATTTGTGATGTAGCCCACAAGGCTATAGATTGTCCTCAAAAACCCAAAAGGGTGATGGTAGCCCAAGAGGAAGATCCTTGTGTAGATGAAGCTGAAGCTGTGTCAAGAGAGAACTTGATATTGAGAAGAACCTGAATATTTGGAGATAAAGGAACCCCTGAATCTAATTGGAAGAGGAAGAACATCTTTTGAACATAATGAAAATGTAAGGACAAGGCATGTAAGGTGATCATAGATGGCAGATCTATTGATAATCTGGTGAGTACAAAAATGGTTAACAAACTCCAACTTGCTTGTGTTCCAAAATCTAATCCCTATAAGATTTCTTGATTAAAAAAATATCATAGTGTACTTGTGGATAAATCTTGTCTTGTTGCTTTCAAAATTGGTCCATATGTAGATGAAGTGCTTTGTGATGTGGTGTTGATGGATGCATGCCATTTTTTGTTGGGTAGACCTTGGAAATATGATTGAAATATAATCCACCGAGGTAGAGAGAACACCTATGAGGTCCAACATGAAGGAAGGAAAACACTCTTAAAAACATGGAAAGAGGAAGGAGCATCTGAAGTGGCAACTTTGTCTCTTCTAGCAGAAGCCAAGTTTGAGCTTGAAGAAAAAAACAAAATTCTAGCTCCACCGAAAAGAGATTTGGAGGAAGATCTAGGAGAAAAGGAGGTAAATGATTTGAAGAATGAGATGCAATAAAAAATTGATGTAGAGTTGCGACAAGATCCAACTAACAAGATTACATGTGTGCCTCGAGAAATAGGTGTTGGAGTTTCAGTTGACTATGACCTTCATTCTCAAGGAGATGGTGAGTTGGGGGAGTATAAGCACAACCATCAAACATCTTCCAAGAATGTAATTTAGAGTTCAGTCCAAAGTAACTGCCTTACCCAATTTGAGATGAGTGATGTGAAATGTGATTGGAGCAAGGGAAAGAATTTAAAGTCTACTAGTGATTACAGTAGTGATTATTTTATTGGTTTTGCTTTAGGGATGTTTCCTAGCTTTATTGGTCCAACTGAATGGTGGAATCAGCATTGGATTACTGTCCCTAGAAAAGCATGGGTTGGAAGCTTGGATGATAGCTCAGATCATACCAAGTGTTGGTTGAATATTTTGCAAAATTTGTGAGGTTTAGCAAAATGGTGGTTTCAGCCACAATGTGTGAAATAAAACTCTCCTAATTAGGGGAAGGCTCCCCCTTTCCTACTAACTAAAAAAAATATGGGTGGAACGACAACCTTTCCTCTTGTTTTAGGAAAGATTAAATTATTTTCTCTTCATAGAAAAGTAGCAATAACTTTTAGAAAAATTCTTACAGCAGCTCGAACATAGATTTAAGAGAGAGGAAATAAAATTTCCTGAAAGCACAAAGACTTTCGTCACTTCCTCCGGGACAGGGAAACAATCTCCAAGCATAAAGTCTTGAGAATTTGAGATCCTATCTACCCTTTTAGAAAGATAATTTTGAGAACAAGTTGCAACATATAATAGCACAAAGTCTGTGAGTATAATGCATTCAAGAATCACCTAATATGGGAATTATCACAAGCACAAAGAATTATAACTCTTCTTAAATCCTAATAAATTAAGCTAATTTAATCCTTCAAAATTATAGCACAAAGACTACAAGAAATCAAACCAAAGTCTAATTACAATAGCTCCACAATTTCTCAAGAAAAACTCAGAAAATTTACTACTGTGACATAGGAACACAGTAATAATATTCAATAAGATTGAACACAAAGTTTGAAACCTTATATCTCTTTCCTTGTATTGCTTAAAAATTAGGTTTACATACATAAAGTACAAAGTCTTCTTTGTTGTAAATTTCTGCATAGTTCTCTCTATTGCCAAAAAGATAGATAATTACAATAGACCCCCTCAAGTATTTATAGGAGAAAAGTCATGAGAAAAAGGTGGAAGGATCCCAAATAACTTGAGAAATTCTCTCAACCACTAACTAGCTGCAATTGTCTTATTCAACATTACAAGTCCTATTATATTTTGACTTGTAATGTAATCACATGTAATTACATCTTAAAAAACTGCAAGTGAAAGGAACACTTGCGATTACAAAATTTGTTTTTACATGTAACTTGCCAAAAAAAAAAACATAAAGATAAAGTGTTATGAGACACTTTTATTCCATTTCAGTCCTCGCTTTGAAAGACTGAAATTTGTTAATAATTTCCTGCAACTCATCTGGATCGGGGCCTAGTGTGTTTTTGGCAACCACAACAGTCTTAAGGATTACATCAAAATACCTTATTGTTGCTTCTTTATGTTATTCATGGACAATTTGCATCTTATCAAGGATCATTCGATGATTAACAAATTTATGAATTGAATCCATGTTAAACTATTCTTATTCTAGTTCTTGACGAAGATTTGCTGCTATCTCAGTAGTAATCACATCAGTTGCAAGTAATTCTCCTTCGTGATTTAGAATCCTGCAAGACATTTTCTCAAAGCTAGAAAGTATGTCATGTTCAACTTCATCACTCATCTCTAGTGTATCCTGAACATCTTTGATGAGGTCTTCAATAACCAATGACTTGTTTGTCATGAGCTCTTCAAATTCTACATATTTTTCTCTATTTGGTATTATTGAATTGCTGTGTAGAATTTCTAGCTTGGCTTGATCCATTTCATGCCATATTTTTAAAACTTTTCTAAGTGAATTAATACTTTGCTTGAAAGCTTCCAAAGTCTGATTCATCTTAACTCTTGCTGCCCTGACAATACTCAAAATATGTAATGCTTTTTCAATCACTGGAATACCTTGATCAATCAGCTGAGCTATCCAAGAATCAACTGCTTTAGCCTTTTGTGCAATATTCTCCAATTGCTTGACTGATTCTTCAGAGGTAAAATAAGTTAATGGATTAACTTGCTCTGAAGAGTTTGTTATTTTATGAATTACTGAGATGAGCTGTGAATTCTTCTCTTTAAGCTCACTTTTTTTTGCTAGTAATTCATCATATCTCTGAACCAATGAGGCTACTGAATCTGTGACATCATGCATAAGACCAGAATGTGTTTTTTTTCCAAGCTCAGCTTTAGTAAGCCTGTAATCTGATAGCTTCATTTCTTCAAGTGGCTTTTCAGTTAATGGCTCAACTATCTTTGCATATCTCATTTTATTTTCATCTATCACCACCCGTGAAATCTTCTTTGCTCTCTTTGTAGCACTGGATTTTGGTTTTGTAAGTTTTTTGAAATCAAATATATTAGGAGAGATTTCCTGCTTTTTCCTTTTGGGCGTAATTGAACTCAGCCATGAGGGTAATTCTAATGAGCTTACATTAGAGACAACAATCATGATTTCTGAAGAAACTGGCTCTACCTGTACCATAGTTGTCACGTTAAGAGAAGTATCATTTTGAATTGCAATAGGGATTTGCTCAGATGGTTGCACATGATTTATTTATGTCATAAACTTATCAAAATTCAAAGAAGAAGTATCAATCTCAGATAGAGGAATGCTGGAAGTGGTGACATAAGAAGAATTATCATAAAAAATTCTCTCCAAATCCTCATGAAAAGTTCCAATAGGAATCTCCATACTAGCATCAACAGTTGTTCTTGCTTCCATAGGATTTACAAATAAATTTGTATCAATATCCATAGGTATTTGGGGAATGACTGCATGAGGAGAATCTGAGACTGTTGAAGGAGGTGATTCGGTTGTATTTTCTTCATAGGTATCATCCTCATCATTAAGAACATGTAAGTGCACCTGTGATGTTTCTTTTCCTTTTGTTGATACTTCTAGTGGAGGAATTACCAAAGCTCTGTTGACTCTTAACTTGATTCTTGTGCTAGAAGAAGAAGCACCTTCCTTGGATTTGTCTTTGATTTTAGATCTTTGCCCGACTGGAACAGCCAAATCATTCTCTACATCACTTTTGATTTTGATGGTTTTGACATTATTATCCTTCAACCAAGCATTGGTATTAGTGAGGATGGGCTGAAAACGGTCAAGGTTAGAATCACACTCCTTTTTAGACCATTGTGGGGATGAGAAAGGAGCTTTTGCAACTCTTTGTTCAATGTATTCTGGATCTAGGATTTCTCAATCATCTACCATCCCTTCAGGGATTCTGGTCAAGTTAAGATCCACAATCTACTCTAAGGTAAGTCTATTGTAATCCATCCTCCTTATATCTTCTTCAATACGAAGATCCACCCAAATATCTTCAAGACGATGAACATGAGCAAAGGCCCTTTTGATTTTATCCTTCATTCCACGGTAATCAAAGTCTTCTCTTGTGATGAACTTCTTTAGCTTGATTTCTTGGAGCTCTACATCCATTGCTTTGGATTTTTGAGAAGTGTTTAAAGAATACTGACCAATCTGTAATGGATTGTGAGAAGAAATAGTAATACCCAACTTTTGACTAGCAAGTTTTACAAAATGTACGACCATCAGTTGTCTTGCTAATTCCATTAGAAGAATTTTGTCAGTAGGGTATCGAGGCAACATGTATGGTTGTCCAGTAGAACATCCAACTCTCATATAAGTGAAATTAGGAAACTACAGAAACAAGCAACCATATTCATTTACTTTCTCCCAGGTTGCTTCAAAAATTCTTCTAATTTTGAGTGATTTGTCAAAGAGACACATAAAGTAACTAAAGAAAGCATCCTATACTCTTCTGTAATTATTCCTACTGTGTTTTAGAGTTAGTTGATCATAATATTCCTAGACTGGCACTAATGATTTTTTCCCCTTTGTAGAAAGACCAAGAAACTGTCTGAGAGATGTGACAATATACACCAAATAAGAATTCATATAAAAGGTGTAGGTAGTATGAACTTGTGCCAATTGTCTACACAGGTTATCACTGATAAATTCTCCCCAGAAAATACGAGACTGTCCTTTCCTCATAACCATGATGTACTTGAACATCCAAATTTCAAATACATTAGAAAAATTCAAACCTGCTAACCTGTTGAGAAGTGTAATCATATCACCTATTTCTTCAATGAAATCAAAACGATGCAACTTGGGCCATCTGGTAAAGCAAGTTCGGGGAGTCTTCAAACATTTAGCACTGATGTGTCTATTGCTACCTGCTTTTCTTTGTTTGTAATGATCTATAGCACTTTTCATTGTGATATTAGTATATAACGGTGCAACAGGTAGCCTCCAAACTTATAATGACATTTCCATCATCATCCTTGATTGTCCTTGTTTCTTCATCAAAATGAGAAGCACATGCAAGCACACATTTTGGTTCTAAAGCAGCCACTGGAAATGAAGAAACCAGATGAATATGACTTCTAAGAAGCAACTGCATATCATGAGTCGATGGGCTCACCGTTCTTTTCAAGAACTCAGACATGTCAGCATGGCCGATCTTTGTGTCTCTAATCTCATCAATGAGAGAAACTACCTAAGAAGGAGAGATCTCATTCAAATATTTATCATACTTAGCCTTCATCTTTTTGTTTGGAGGCGATACTGGCTCTTTTGTCATTGAACAAGAATCTGAAATACTGTGATGAAAATTTAGAAGAGTAAGAACATCTTCAGAAGCAATGGGTGATTCCATGATATCAAGATTTGAGAAATTAATAATCTCATCAAGACTTGTTTAGGTTTTGAACTTATGGAAATACTATAGCATAAAGATGTTTGGCGAATATGCTTTGGACAGTGATGGGAAATTGGATCTGAGAAGACCACTTGCAAGTTTGACTTGTAATCGGGTCTTGGAGACCCAATTTCAAGTGAAAAATGTTTTTTATTGATGGGTACTTGGAGTCAGGTCTTGAGAGCCCAATTACAAGTGGTGTAGACATGATACGTAGAATGAGGTGACTTTGATTGGGTGAATGGAAGGTAGGATAAAATATATTTGCAAGTGAAGGTGAAGTATATGGAAAGAAATACGAGTGTTTTGAAGGCGAATGGATTATATTTTTTTTGCATTCGGTCTTGAGGACCTGATTGCAAGTGTGCAAAATTTTATCTATCAATGCATTTTGAAAATGCGCAATGAATATGACCGAGAAGAAATGGAAAATGAAAAACAAAAGATAAAACAACACAAAGAAAAACAAAAAATGTACCTTGAAAAGCTAAAACGCACAGCAGATGAAAATAAATAAACCATTGATTTACATTTATAAATAAAATGATATGAAGACTTCTCTTCAAACTCTATCAGCTGAACATTAAAGCCTCTCCTCAAGAAACACAGGAAAAAGGAAGAAAGAAGCATGCCAAGACAAAGTCAAAATCGAGCTTCTCAAACAAAAATGCATACTACAACAAGAACTCGATTTGAGAATCGGGCATTTTGAAGATCAAGACAAGTCATTTAAAATGCGTCGGGCCTTCCATAGGCGAAAGCAAGTTGTTTTTTCTTCAATACGCGAACTCACACGCGAACTTGTATTCACGTCCTAGAGGCCTGATTACAAATGTTTAAATCACGTTTTTGCCTTGTGACTTGGTGGTCGGGTCTTAAGGTTTGATTTACAAGTGACAAGTAAGTTATAAAGTGATTTAAAAAAATTCAACTTGCTAGTTGGGATTTAGGACCCCCTTGACAAGTGAAAGGAAACAAATAAAAAGAAAACAAAAGGGCGTTCACTTGCAATTCGGGCCTTAGGACCCCCAATGCAAGTGATCAAAAGAAAATAATAAAAAGACAAAAAGAAGTGCTCACTTGTAATTCGGGTCTTGAAACCCCCATGACAAGTTAACAACAAAACATAAAAACTAAAAGGTATTCACTTGAAAATCGAGTTTTAAGACCCCCTTTGCAAGTGAAAGGTAAAACATAAAAAGCAACTTAAAAGGCAAAAAGAAAATTGGGTCTTAAGGAGTTGATTGCAAGTGAAATATCACTTGCATTTTAGAACATGAGAGTTTCCTACTTGTAACAAGGCATCCAAAACCCGATTTGAAGAAGAAGAAACACAAAATCAAGCCTAAAATGAACACAAAAACAAAAAGAAAATGACCAAAATGACAACAAACCTTATAGGATATACAAGGCACAATTTTCTTAAGAAATGTGCATTAGAGTAATCAAGAATAGGAATTTTTAGAGAAAAATTCGCATAGGTTGTCTAGTTTTTGCTATGCAAAAACTAAGGACAACACCAAGGAATCCCAACAAAATACTTTGAAGATCAAACTGCTTGTGGTTATGCAAGTTAATTTTTCTAAACTAGGAGGTTCAGACCTTTTTAAAGGTTGAGAAGAGAATGTAACCGTCGAATCTTCCCTTAACTAGCAGATGTGTAATGGTTGACAGCTAGCTCCCTCTGTCAATCCGTTACTTCCTGTTTTTAGTTTTGTGACTCTATTTTTTGGGTAGTTTGTTGGCTCCTTTAATTGGAGAGTTTTGGATTTTCTCGAGAGTAGTTGCATGTTAGCAAGGAGAAGACTCTTCTTTCTTCATCTTTGAATAATACAAAATTTTATGGGATTGTTTTCTAATGGAAGTTTTCTATTCCCATGGTTTCAACGTCTATTCATGTTCTCTCTTTCTACGTGTTATGTAGTTTAAGCTAAAGGTTGTACTTCATGTCTTTGTTGTGTACAAAAAAATGTTGTGTGTATGTTTAGTATTTTGGTTGCAAGGTGTTATGGATTAAGTTGAGAAGGGACTTAGAAACATTTGGAGACGTGAGTGCAGGTATTGAGGTATGGTCTGCATCACTTATAGATTTAGGAGAATCTTATCATATGGCATCTTCACATTCTATATTCTCTTATTTTGAGCCTTGTACTATGTCTCCTATTTTGATGGGAAACAATACATACATGAGTGTAATGGGGAGGGGGTCTAATATTTTAGGAGAAAACACTTTTCAGGATTTTTTGTGTGTTCCTCATTTAATGAACATCCTTCTCTCCATATATTAGATTACACATGGTGGAAATGGGAGGACTGTGGAGTTCACTCCTGATTTAGTTACCATTGGAGACTTGGAGAGTCAAGAGATTATTGCTATTGGGATGGTTGATCATTTATCTCAGTTGTATTCCTTTGCAATTTTTTCTTCTGATGGTGACTTTGTTCCTTCGACTATTGATCACACTTCTAGTGTGAATCTTGATTCAAAGGAGACATTTGGCTTCTGAACTTGGGTCTTCTCACATCTGATCTAGTTCTTGAGCCATGAATTTCATTTCCTCCATCTATTGTTGCAGTTGATGATGCTTGTGTTGCTACAAATTTGGCTTCTTGAACTTGGGTCTTCTCACATCTGATCCAGTTCTTGAGCCATGAATTTCATTTCTTCCATCTATTGTTGCAGTTGATGATGCTTGTGTTGCTACATATATGGCTTCTTATGATTCAGGGCAATAGGATATTCATAGTTTTCCAGATCTTGCTTTGTGGGATGAAAATTTGACAAGGATTTCTAAATTGTTTGTGGATTCTCATATTGCAAATTTGGATGAAAAACTTGAGGGGGTTTCTCTCCTCTTTGATGACATTTTCAGAACAATTGTTATCCCATCTTCATTGTCTTTAGAGATTGACATTTATGGGTTTCCTCATTCGCTTGATTTATCATGTGTCTTGGTTGATTTTGACCATGATTATGTTGTGGCTTATTCAAGATTGGAGGATCCTAATCAATTTTCAGAGACACACATGTTGAGGCTTCATATTTTCTCCTTTCATGTGGAAATGGAGTGGCTTCTTCATCAGCCAATGGGTTTGTTTCTTCTAAGGGAAGACATATTTCTTGTAGACACAGGGTCATCTTTTATTTAAAGGCATTCTTCATCTGCGTTGGAGCTTCTTCATTTTGGGGGGATTAATTGTCTCTTCCTTTCCCTCTTATGGGGAGAATTTGTAATGTATATATGTGATGGATGGTGTGCTTGGGGTTATCATGGAGTCCTCCATCTTTCATCACTTGATTGTATCTTTTTTCAGCTCTTTTTGGAGAGGAGTTTTTCCCACGAGGTTTTCTCCTTTACTCCACTTTTGAGATATTTCTTTTGGATTGCATATGCACATGGGTACCTAACATGGCCTAGTACCCAAGACCCATTCATGCTTTCATGAATTCATCCATGCATCCTTCATTAGGTTTTTAGCTACTCCCTAAGTTGATCTTAAGGGGGTTGTTAGAGTAATAGGATAATCATCTAATTAATTAATTAATTAACTGCGATTAATTAATTAGATCACCTTTTACTTTATTCACTTAAGCTAAACTTAGGAATTGTATTTTTAATTATTAGATTGGATAATAAAATCACATGGTATCTCATTGCATGGGATGGTGACACTTGTCAAAGGCTAATTTAATCCTCACCCAGGGTTTTAATCTAGGGTTTCTATCTCCTTTTCATAAGGATTGATTCTCATTGTAATTTTCAATTCAGGGTTATTTGCATCAATACAATTCTTAGGCTTATCGAGCACATTCTTGCTTTTTTATCTTCTCTATTGTGATAGGTATTGCTTGTAGGTGATTTCTGGACCGTATTGTGGGTTGAATCGACAACTTCTATAAAATTCGCTAAGGGGTGAAAGTTTTTCCTCTGTGAGATTTCTTCATCCATCTAAATTAGTCACATTCATCCACAAGGTGCAGTTTGGGCTAGTCTCCCTGCAAGGTTTCAGTTCAATGGTCGATCCTGGCAAAAGGTAAAAGGTAGAAAACATGAGAAATGGCTAAGTGTCAATCTTACAAGAATATGTCATTCATTTGAACGTCCCCTTTGGTCTACTTGTTTGGTTCACTTGGATTTTTTTATTTAAGGAAAAGGGTGCCCATCCAACTTTGCAGGCATTTCCATGTGAACTATCCACTTCTAGTTGTAGATGTTCCTTTTGCATTTCCACTTGCTAATTTTTTCCCCACAAGTGTAGTTAACTTCAAAAATTGGATTAAGTTTTGACAATCAAATAGAGCCCATATTTCTTCACCTGCCCTTGATGATGTCATCTTCTTTTTGTGAACCTTTCTAAGTGAACTCCTTTCTAATGCATTTGTTCGATTCAGTTCTATTCCTCCACATATTTCCTTGTGCAAACTTTTCCCATCCATCTAAACTTCCACTTCCAAAGTTCATCTCGTTTAGATGTCTTCACTTGCAAACTTGTTCCATTTCATTTTCCCACATCTATACCTTGATAACATTATGGTGACGTCACCCCACCTTGCTTACATCATCATGACATCACCTCATCCAAATCCCCTATCCATTGATGACATCTTGTTAGTGTCATGATGACATCATCTTCAAAGCTTTTCACCCAAACAGGATTTTTGTTGTAGTTGGTGAGTTCACTTGATTCTTTTTGCATGGTTCACTTGGATAGCTTTTTTCTTCAAATCTAGTTGAAGATCCTTTTCTTGCAAGTATTAGTCCTACAGAGTTTTTGGGGATCTTTGGATGTTGCAAAGGTTTTGGGGGGATCAATATATATTTTGAAGCTGATGGTTTCCCTACTTGATCCAAATTCAAGATGGATTTTTCACATATCATGTTCCATCTCAAGATTTTACATGAGTAAAAAAAGGTTGAAGTATGTGTGGATTTATTGCAGGAATTTTGGAGGTGTCTGAATGTAACCGAATGGGTGTCGATTCTCTACATACGGTAATTTTTACATATGAATAGGGCTAAAATTTCTATAAAAGGTAAATTAATAGTGTAAAATGTTGTACTACTCATCCTCCAACCTCTCCACCCACTCATTTTCATGGTGCCATGTCGCCCAACTACCAAAAGTAATTACAGATGTTCTCCATTGATCTATATCATTCATTTTGGGTCGGAGTAAGATTTGGGTCATATATTTTGAATTGCTACAACGTCCAATTATTAGGGTTACACACTACTACTATTATAACCATGATTTTGGTCATTTTGAAAAGGTTGGTTCTTTTGGTGGTCGTTGGAGATGATGCAAGTGTAGAGTTGCATATAGGGTTTCAAATCACAACTTGTCTAGTTGCAGAAAGGCTATGGATTTGTGGGGCATGTGAAGGATAAGATGCATGCATAGATGTTGTGCAAAGAATGTCTCCATTACTACCTATATTCCTCTAGGAAGGTCTTTGACAGTTGTAAATATTTTCCCTTTCCACATTCATCGGTATGATTATAACATGAAATTAGTGAATGTAATAGCATTCCAAATATTGCAAGCTTTATAATATCCTTTTACATATTTTAAATGGATGTATGTACTCCAGTTTGGATTACTAAGTATGCTCTTTGCATAATTTTTGTGCTTTGATGGCATATATGCCTAGATAAAAAAAATTATGTTTCCTTCATGATTACCTTTCTTGTTATTTGTGACTCTATAGCCCAATAGATAGGCACCAATCTCTAGTTCGTCCCTAACTAGTTTCAAATAATTCAAAACAAACAAAGCATTAATCAGTAGTTTAGTTTAGGTGGTCCTTCCTATGCACAAATGATTGTTCATATAACCAGGGAATCATTCTTGAGTGATCAATAGGTATGTTTAAGTGGGTCATGATTGCATAATTATATCAACTATATAGAGGTTGTATGTAGCCAATTGTTCTTAACCTAGTGACAGTATTTGGGGTTAAGATAATTTTTTGCTTTGGTTGTAGTTGTTTTGGTTGTCCATTTTGTTTGATTTCAATGCTTGTTAAGGTATACCCCAAGAGCACCCTCTTGAGTCTAAGTTGAGCTCAAAGCGTAGGAGAGATACCCACTCCCATAGAGTTGGTTGTTAACCCTCCACAATTTGTTGTTGAGTTGATCTCACTTACATAATGAAAATCCTGGCCTTGTGAGTGAGATTTTGTTTTAGGAAGTGGAGCAACATTTTTTAGCACCAAAAAATTATACCATAACAAAATAACTTATGTGGGAGAAAACCCTTTTAAGATAAAAAAACTCACACTCCAAAGAATGAATGAATTGTATTATTAGCAACACAGGTTATTCCACAATTCCAAGGAAATTCCCTCATAGAAGTATCACCAACATGTAAAATTGGCATAATTCTAACATTTTAATAATACTTACAAATCAATCATAAAACCAATACATAGTTCCAACCCAATCACCAAATTATAGAATATTCGATACATGAAATAATAAGTGGTAAACCCAAAACTATGGGCCAATACCATGACCCAAATATAACACCCAAATCTAGGGCCCAAATTCCAACATCCCCCTTCATGATGAGTCAATATGCTAAAAATAGTGAATGCTCTTACATTGTCATAATGCTCAATAACTTAGTCATAATCCACTCACCAACTTGGGCACTTCATGTTGGCTCCTTAATCTCCATCAAAATATGTTTCATTATGCATCATAACATGTGTCATATAGTTGGTCAAGATTCCTAGTCAATAATGTAACCCCCTACAACCGTGCTCTTACATGTCATGATATCTCTTACACCATTGTATCAATCATAGATGCTCTTACAGATCCTTCATGACAAGATATTATATTACACACCATTATACATGTCATAGTAAGGTATACACATGGCATAATGACTAATACATAAGTGGGATGTCTTATTTTATGTGAGCACACAAATAATAGATAAATATTATATTAATTAATTAAATTAAAACATTAGAATCATAAGGTATATGACACACCTATCCCAACATTCTCCCACTTGTCACGTGCCTTGCAAGAGCAAAGAATGCCAACACTAGAAACTAACTATTAGGGATCGTGAGGCCCCCTAGACTCGCTACACCATATGAAATTTGATGTCTTCATGAGCTTCCTCAATGTATTTTCATTCACCAAAGTATCAACCTTCTCTAACATAACCCTCCCATCCTCTACCATGTCATGAAAAAAATGGTACTAGACATCCATGTGCTTCATTCTCACATGAAAGGTTAGTTTCTTTGGTAGACATATGACACTATAGTTGTCACAAATAACTCTAATAGCTCCTAAATCATTTCCACATCTAAACATAATTCTTAAGGTAGATGGCTTCCTTATAGATTTGAGTAGATATTATGTACTTAGTCTTTGTAGTAGACAAAATATCCACAATCTACTACTTTCTCATCCAACTAATAGCACCACCAGATAAATTGAAAACACAACCACTAGTGGATTTTCTATTGTTAACATCACCTACCAAACCTATGTGTGATTGAAGTTGAGAGGTCCTTGCAATATTCTATTAGTCACTCAACATTTGGTGTATTCTGGGTCATATCTAACCCTACCATCATGTCTTGAGTGCCCCAAAATCCTAATAATTCCTAGAAAATCATCAATTTTTTTTATCACTTGGATTAAGACCCTAAAAAAGACCCTACACTATCATACAATTCATGGAATATTCCCTACACAACCAATGACATTTCTTGTATTGGTAGGAATTTGTAGATTCATATTAGATAATAAGTATTTTTGAGTAATAAATTTGTTTCCAAAATATTTAAGGTTTTAGATGTAGTTTTAAAATATATAAGGTACCACTTATTAGAAATTGCCATAAATAATAATTCTATCTAGGACCTAATGTCTATAAGCTAATCATAATTACCAAGAAAATGAATAAAGGTATTCTATTCAATATAATAGAACATGATTACAAAGAGAAAATAATGAATATGCAAACCTCTTGGATCCATGAATCAAGGAGATGGCATGGTCAAGAAGTAAGAGTTTAACTCCTAATCACTCCTAATTAGGATGTGAGTTAACTCAATCTAACTAGGATATAGGTGGATTTTAATAAACAAAGGTGGCACCTATAATTACAATCAATCAAGGATTTATGAGGTAGTGGTGACACGTGTAAACCTCGATTCAAGTTGTCTAGATTTCATTATAAGCTATCTAGACGAGAATAATTAATTATTCCCAATATCCTAAGTAAACTTATAAAATATGTACAATATCAAAGAAATATCCAAGGTGAGATAAAATATCACAACAACATCCCCCCCATAAGTGTGCTATAATTGTGAATAAACACGAGACACACGTTCAAACAATGAACCAAAACACCTTCCATGCAAGAGAGATGCAAACAATAATATTCTATATCATCAACAATAAAAACTTATAGAATGAACCTTGAGAATCTTCAAGGAGATCTTCTAATACGAGATAATACAATGAGGGTTGAGTGCTTTATAGGAGTAACCCTAAATGATAAAGAGATCAGATCATGACCAATTTTGTCATCTTGTGCGATGAGATAGAATGATCTAATAATAGCTCACTTCAATTAACAAGAAAAAACACTCCTAAGTTTAGCTTAAGTGCATGAAATGGATTAGACTAATAACTAATTATACATTAATTAATTATTATATAATGCATGATTACTCTAACACCCTCCTTAAGATGAACTTAGGGAGTAACTAAAAACCCAAAAAATCCAATGCATAAAAAACAAAGAATGCATGATGGGTCCCAACAAACAAGGCCTAATGAGGTACCCATGTACAAACAATATAATCTCTCACAACTGGAGAAAAGGGAGAAAACCTCATGGGAAAAAATCCTCTCCAAAAGAGAGAAAGGAAAATGAAGGAGTGAAAGGCTCAAAAACAATGTCCCAAAAAAATAGGAACATGAAGAACATTACACAAGCACGAAGAAGTTGTAGAAAACTATTGAATGACGACTATTATAGTGTTGAAATGAAGAACCTCCTCTAAAATGGATGACGATCAAGATTAAGAAGAAAAGAATCTGCATGAGTACCCCCAATGACACTACTAGAATTAGATGGAAAACACATGTAAATATCTGGAACTTGAAGTTGCAAATATCACAGGTACCAATAGTCCAAAGAACACTAATCAAGTGAAATGGAAGGTCACCTCTGAAAATAGGAATGCAAGAGTTTCCATATGGTAAATGCTCCATCTCACCAAAATGCATGGGTAGCTAGTCGTTGCATCTTCCTAGTACATAGGAACAAGAACTAGATACATAGATCACTCCAATGTGAAACCAAGGAAGCATTAGTACCAATAGTAGAAATCCCCCCATAATGTGAAAAGGGAGAGCCATGATAAGTACACTAAAATTGTGTCACCAAGAAGTGCATGTAGGAGAACAATGAACATTTGAATGTGCACATGAAAGTACATGCAAATAAAAAGGGTGTTGTAAGGGCCAAATAATGCTTAGTCAACTTGGTGTTAGACACACAACTTAGAGGCGATTCCTAGTTGAACAGTCCACTAAACCCTCACAAGGCTCCATTTAATTATCAACTAGGGCTACACAAACTTTTGATGATGCTGGAATTATATGTGCATCCAAAGATTCTATACTGCCTATATCATCAAGTATAGGTGGTTTGCACATGTGCATGAAGCAGGAAATGCTTGAAAAAGGAAATAAAGCTTAAACTACAAAACATAGTAAATAGCTTAATCTGGCACCTATGCTACAGATACTCTCAACTTAGTACTGTAACTAGTTAACTACTAAATTGAGCTTTGCAATAAACTATACCACTAACTATTGACTCTTCACAAATCAACTAATTAACTACCCCTGGGGCTTGACTCAAAGTAATGTTACAACATGCATACAATCATGAATCTATTCTAAAATTAATGCAACATGAAATATCTATTACAACAACAGAAATTGAAGTGGGTAGATAGTACCTTGAGTGGCCCTTGCTCAAGCTGTTGTACCCACGAGATAAACCAAATCTACTGAATCAACTAATCATAGCTATAGATTGAAAACATCTTTATTGCATTGAAAACTGAACACTCACAATATAATAGGAATCTCCAATAGATTTATCATTCATAAGTACATAATCATTGCAATAGTATATGCTAAAGCATAAAAACTGAGAATACACTTCAACTATAATTCTAACTATATTTCCAACTAGATTTACTCCTCAACAATCGAGCCCCAGATATAGGTGTGGAGGAGATTTATTTGCATAAAGATTCAAAACTAAAACTAAATGATAGTGTCTACTCTCCTCGTGAATAGGAGGTGAACAAGTCTTTGCAGCATAAACTTTAATTAAATAGAACAATAGGGGAGAAATAGAAATAGGAGTCTTGCTCAAATGGTTTTAATAGAGACATAGTCAAACTAGCATGTGAGTTGAAAAATATTGACCCCTTCTTCCTCTGTCATGTGTATTTATTGTCTTGGTGACTCACAATTCGACCTCTTCAACAATCAGCTTCATTTATTTTGTAACTGTTGCACATTCATCAATCTAAACTTTCCCCTGCTACTAGCAATCCTTTGGTTGTAGGTTGAACTTCCCAATTGTTGTAGGTTACAGTATGCTCACTCTAACTTCTGGGATGCAAGGAGTTAGTTCATCTAACATATACAAAATACTAATAACCATAAATTAAACATATATTCATACTGCATTTCATACACATTCACATAATTAACCATGTAATTACCGACATATCATAATCATATTTCCATCCATCAAAATCTGGTTTAAGTTGCATGAAGGATATAAAAGGGTATATAAGTTTAGGAATGTATATGAAATAAGAAACTTAAAATGTCTAAAAGATATGAGCGAAGCAAAAGAAAACTAGCTATTAATTGGGCTCATCAGGTGTGCAAACCGGGATACACACGCATGAGGCATGAATCACTAGGATTCAATGTTGTCATGGAATGAACACTCACTTGATAAAGGTGTGATGGAAAAAAAATCACACACAACCCACCCATGGAACTTTATATCATAGTGTGAGTACAAAAGGTACAATAAGATGTGTGAAATCCACAAAAAGTATACACCAAAATAACACTTTATCTTAGTGCATCTACAAAAGAGAAATTATTTATGAAAGATGCTCAAAATACCTAAATAGGATAGAATATTGGAAATACGTGTAATTTAGCCTAAAACAATTCATCCCATGCAAACAAGAAGTTTTCAAGAGCTAAAATGTTCATATAATTCGCTATAATGCGAAAACATAAAAAACTAAATAAAATGTACCTTGAGAAAATATATAAAAAGTGCATGGATGGATGTTAAGAGCTCAGAAAGACCATTTCAATGTTGCTAGAATCACAAAGAGTAAACAAATAGGTCAAAAGTTGTGAGCTCAAGAGTGAAAATAACACATCTGACTTTGATAGGTGATCAAATGTACCAATAAAAAAATATGAGAGAAACACCAACACCATTAGATAGTGCTTGGTACCAGCTTTCCAACAATATCTCATTTACCCAATTTTGATACCCGAGTGAAAAGTTATGCCCCTTGAATTTTTTTTCCCAATTAGGGCATCAACAACAAAAACAAAGCCCCCTGACAGCTAGGTGTTGGTCGCCCATGTGACCTTGGGTCAGGCGTTGGGTTTAAAAATGTTAGGAAAAAGTGTGTTGTCCACCTTGCATAATCTAATTAATGTAACATTTATTTATTATGTGGTGTACCCAGGGAATCTAGGGATGTGTGCATCACATGGGTCTAACATTCTCGAGGCCACTTTATGTGTTGCATGTAACATTATGATTAAATATTTAATGTGGGGTTGGACATGGGAACAATATTTAATATTGGGAAAACTTAGTACCAATATTAAATGAGGGGTTAATAGTTTTGTAAGCTCATGGTATTAGTCATATGGTTTTATGTAATACCACTTGGCGGTTTTGTGTGAGCTTGTTTCTATAAAAACAAACACATGGGTAGTTGTCTAAGGTTGGCTGGTTGAGGGAATCTCTTCTTAGCATTTGTGAGGGTTGAAGCATGGCATGGGATGTGTTGTTACATGCTTGTTCACATGGAGTACTTGTAGAGGTCGATTGATGTTTCAAAGGTGTTCATGGAGGACTCTAAAGATGTATTGGAATGTTTATTGTTGAATGATACACGAGTGATGGATGCTTTTAGAGGTTGGGTTTTCCAAGGTATATCTTTTGTCATCTTTGATAGTATGTTGTCTATTTTTTTCATATGGATTCTGAATACTTTTTTGTAGGATTTCTCTATTTAGGTTATGTGGAAATTATTTTGGGTGGATGCATATTTCCTTTCATTTGGTATCAGAGCCATAGTTGTGGTTTGTATAACCCTTGTTGGAGTAGATTTGGTGTATAGTTGAATCCAAGGTTTGCATGGAAAGAATGAAGACATTGCAATATATGAGGGTTTTGTGTAGGTTTTTTTTGCAGATTTGGGGTTTTGGGGTTGCAAATTTGTGGTTATTTTTTGTAGATCTAGAGTTGTGAATCTTTGTTGGAAAAAGGGTTTTTTAATGGATGTTCATCATGAGGGTTTTGTAGGGGAAATGTTGCAGATGACGCCTTGGGACAAAACTAACCTCACCATTGGATCCAGGAGGCTAGAGAGATGAAAATTGACATAAAATTTGGCCTATTTTGGTTAAAGGAAAAAAATGCAAAAAAAATGCCTCCTACCCAATTCTACCGTATGACCGTCAATTTGCAAAAAAATAAAAATAAAAAACTTGCATTAATTTTTTTAAAACCTTGTGATTAAAATTAAAATTAAAAAATAAAAATTAATTAGGGGATGGGGAGTCCGTAGACCCCATGCCGCCCCTGACCCGTCAGCAATACCGATAGTTACTACAATACCTATTAGTCGTTGGCCAGTGGGTATTGTCGCCAGTGAGTTGAGCCACCAAAAATTAAAATTAATTCCACCATTTAAATACTAAAATTTATGCCACAATTTTTAAAGTTTGGAAATTAAACCCGAATTAACTGCATTTTCAAGTCTGCCACCTTCCTACCACCAGGGTGTCACTGCCATCGATGGCTCCACTCAGGGGTCATCCTATTTGATTTATATAGAAAAATTGGGCAACTTTAGGGGGCATAACATTCACCCAAGTTTTCCTTTTTCTAACTTTTTTTACTCGTTGGAAAGGTGATTTTGTGTACTTCATTGTGGGATCAGTAGTTTTTTCTAGATTTTGTTGTTTTGATAGTGATTTGCTTGCTGAAATTTGGATATTTCATTTGATCTTGGAGAGTTCATATCTTGTGTATATGAAGTCAGATTTTGGACTTCTTATAGTCGACAAAAAACTTGTTCAGAGCACTACACAATGGATCAAGTTTGGAGATGTTTTGGCATGGTTTATTTGTTGTTATTTCCATCTGATTTGTTTATAGGTTCTTTTAACTATGGTGATTTTATGAGCTTATGGCTATTCATATCTTGTTGATTTGATGTTGGAGTCATTGTATACTCACATGTACATCTCTGATTACTCTCATTTGACTAGGTTATCAATATATTATTGGATTTGTATGTTGCATTGTTATATCTATAGGTTGTGTAATATTGTAGGCGGTCTATACTTGGGTAAAAGCACAAAGTTGTGTCACACTTTCAACCAACTTATTAGCACAACTGAATTTAAGTATTTCTAACTAAAAATCAATTTTGGTCAAACATATGATCTAGTAAGATTCATTCTAGCTAAGTTAGATACTTCCACAACTTTTTCAACTAAAATTGTTGGCTAAAAAATATGGAGCACCACTTTGAGTCCAATTTACCAAAAAAAAAATTATTTGAAAAACTTGAAGTTTCAATAACTCCTACTAATGTAAATACCATTTTTAAAAAAATATAAAAATATCCTTTTGTAGATTCATAAGTGTAGTTTTCAAAAATATATTTATTTTAATAGATTAATTATTATTATTATTTTATTTTTTATTTTCACTAAAAGTAGGTTATCAACACAATATATTAGGCTGATTACTATGCCAAGGAAAAATACTAAAAATATGATGCACTAGGCAAAAGAATCTACTTCCAGATGGTATAATTTTTTTTCCATTTTAGATAAATATTTAATATGAAAACAACTATTTTTTGATTCATGAACATTTTAATATTTATTTAAAAATATATATTTATCAAAATTAGAAAAAAATATATCCATGCACTAAAATTTCAAGTTATAAATACACACAAAAATTTTTTTTTAAAAAAAAATTACTTTAAAAAGTTTGACGTCCCATGCAACTTCATTTTTCAGTATTTTATTAGCAACTAAATTATAGTGTTAATTTATTAAAAACTAGTTTAAAATAATTTTTTATTTTATTTTAAATACAAACATAAAATATACTAAAAAATACATATTCTACTAGTTTACATCATTTCAAAATTCAAAACATATATGCCACTTTTTAGTGGTTCAAGTTTAAAAGTTGGATCAGCGTTGGTTGTTTCCTTTATAAAGTGTGACACAACTTTGTGCTTTTACCCACTTACAAGTTGCATTTATGACTTGGATGTTGGTTATCTATGCCCATAGACATGTTTCAATGTTACAAATTTAATTTGGTGGCTTGGTTTAGTCACTTGTTTTGTTGGTTTAGTTGTCATGTTGAGGAGAGATGGTATTACTAGGTGTAGTCATGATATGAGACCTATGTAGTTGACTATTTGATGGAGACATGTGTGACATGGTTGGATTGTGTTGTTGGTACATTTGGTGGTGATCATGGTGTCATGGATGTTCCTTATGCTTTAAGGACTTTGGTATGACATGATTATTTATGTAGGTGCTTTGTTGGTGGTGTTGGATTGATTCTAGTTTGGTTTGTGGTAGTGTATCTTCTTGGCTTGAGGATCATGGTTAAGGTTGATCTTCATTGAGGAGATTTTTATCATGATGTCATGGATATTTTGGTTACATGATTCAGTGGGAGCTTGTGGTAGTGATGGTTTGGTGATGTTCTATCTTCTTGGTTTAGAGATTGTGGTTTGTACTCTTTCCTTTAGAAGTTCGGTGTTGAGTTCTTTGATTGCATTGGGGCCATGGAGGATCTTCATTTAAAGGATGGTTATCATGTTTCCATGGAGATTTGAGTATCATGGTTTAGAGGGAGCTTGTGGCGATGATGTGGATTCATCACTTGGTGGTGGATGATCTTCTACAATGTTTTTTGGTGTCATGGATGGACTCTTAGATCTTGTTTCTATGTAGTGAGGGTTATTTAACATCTTTGGTTTCATTGATAGGAGATTGTTATCTTCATGTGATTATGGAGATGTTGACATCTTGGTTAGCCATGAAGGACTCTTTAGTCTTTGGTTGAGGTGTCATGACTTCTCTTTTGACATGTCATCCTTGTTTGGCAGGATGCTTTTAATATTATTTCACGATGGACTCTTGATTGTACATTAGAGTTTCAACATGATACATGTACATGATATGTTCATTGGAGCATATGATCTTTTGAGGAGATGTGGGATCATCGTGTCATGGTGAGTTCTTGATTCAACTATTGGGACTTTGACTTTGATCTTGGTTGGTTCTCTTGGTATTGGGTACATTGATCATTTTATTGAGAGCTTCATCATGATGCTTTGTTGTGTTTGGAGTTTTCCATGGATTGATCAATTATAGGTACTCTTGGATACTTGGAGACATAGGCGAGGCTAGGAGATATTTTGTGATTAGAGACATGTGTTGAGATGATTACTCATTGTTGAGATTCTAGCTAGAAGTATGAGGAGCCTACACCTTGGTTGGACATGAGTTCAACATGGACTAATGAGGAGATTATTCTTAGATGATTCATGATGACTTAGATATCTTGGAGGATCATTCTCATTCTCCACTCTTGGTCTACTCGACGGTTTATCATTTGAGAGGCATTGCCCATTGTTACTTTCAAATGTATTATGTTTTATGCTTTATATTCTCATGCATGGATCTTGAGTTATGGTTTTCTAGTTCTAGAGGGTTCATTTGAGGGTTTTTTACATGTTTATCTCCTTATGCATTGTGATATTATTCATTAATGTTGAGTTTAAGACATGTTATTGGGATTATTCTCTTGGTTTCAAAATGGTTATGGTTAGATGTGGATAGTGCTATTATTTTTGGGGTTTTATGGAGGAGATCATACTTATTAAAACTTAGCATTTAGAGGTGTGTGTAGAAGGACATGCTACAGGTTTTGACTTGCACATTCTCTCTTTGGTCTTGTTCTTCTTCCTAGATGTATGTATTCAAATGACATTGAATTTGAGATCTTGTGTGGAGCTACAATGATCACTATGTTTTTGGTCATGTGTTGTTCATTGTTCCTTGGTGACAACATGGATGTTCCTTTATCTCTTTCCTTTTGTTGGGTGTGGAGAACTTGGGAGAGCTATGGAAACTTGTGGTGAGAGATGCATTGTAGTATATTAGTTTGTAGTATTTGCATATCTTTGTGGATGTTCCTTGGTACTACATGATGTTGGTTACACTTCCATGTGTTGATATTGGTGGATCTTTGGATGCCTTGATCATTTTTCAAATTTGACATTACCTTATATAGTGCGATTTCCTAGATGTGTATGTTCATCATATGATAGGTTTTGCACTTGGAGCTTGTGATTGCATGTTATGGGTTGTATATGTTGATGGCGTGAGGTTCACTTGTTATGTTTTGTATACCTTTGAGGTATGGATAGTTGGATTTGTTAGCATTTGTTGTGGGTGCTATTTTCATCTATGGCGATTATATATTGATAGCTATTCATACATGTTTGTTACCTTTGGATTGAGTGTTTGTGTATTGGGATATCGTTTGGAGGCGAGACTTATACTTATTTGTGATAGATAGTGTGGCATCTCTTTGGATGGTTTCTTATCTTTATGTGTTGGCATGATGGATGATGAGAGCATTCATGCTTGAGATGGTGGTCACCTTGATTCTTGTTGCAAGTATCTTGATGGAGCACATGGATCACTTTGATTCCTTGATGGTATATGTGGCTATGGGGATTGTTCCCTTGTTTGTGTTCGGTTTACTTGTTTACCCCTTATGCAATGTATACAATAAGTGGGAGAATGTTAGGAAAATGTGTGTTATCCACCTTACATAATCTAATTAATGTAACATTTATTTTTTATGTGGTGCACCTAGTGAGTTTGGGGTTGTGTGCATCACATGGGTCTAGCATTCTTGGGGCCACTTTATGTGTTGTATGTAACATTGTGATTAAATATTTAATGTGGGGTTGCACATGGGGATAATATTTAATATCAAAAAAACTTAGTACCAATATTAAATGAGGGGTGAATGGTTTCATAAGCTCATTGTATTAGTCACATGGTTTTATATAATGCCACTTGGTGGTTTTGTGCAATCTTGTTTCTATAAAATCAAACACATGGGTAGTTTCTGAAGATTGGCTAGTTGAGGGAATCTCTTGTTAGCATTTGTGAGGGTTGAAGTATGGCATGGGATGTGTGGTTACATGCTTGTTCACATGGAGTACTTGTAGAGGGCTTGATGTTTCAAAGGTGTTCATGGAGAACTCTAAAGGTGTATTGTAATGTTTATTGTTGAATAATACATGAGTGATGGATGCTTTTGGAGGCTGGGTTTTTCCCTCTTGAAGGTTTTTTCAAGGCATATCTTGTGTCATCTTTGATGGTATGTTGTTTATTATTTTGCATATGGATTCTAAATACTTGTTTGCATAGATTTATCTATTTGGGTTATGTGGAAATTATCTTGGGTGGATGCATATTTCCTTTCAAAAAATAAAAAACTTTAACAGCTTGCCATTGGCAAAGCGACGGTCAGGTGGTGAGGGCCACAACTAAGCTGCCAATAGAGTTGCAATTGCTAGCGACTACTGGTTGTTGCAATGGTCTATGAATCATTGTCTAGTGAGGGTCGTAGGGGGTGTCGCTTTGTGGGTGGCACTCTAACAATGTGACTTTTTTTATATATTTTTGTTTTTGAACTACGTGTAGAGTATGATCGTACAAGGGTCATACAACCTCTATAACAAAAATTGCCTCAAAAGCTCTCAATGTCAAAATAGGGAAAATTTTATGTCAAAATACATCAAATCAACCTCTTGAATGTAATGGTGAGGTCCTTTTTTCACCAAATTGCACTAAAAAATTTCCCAACTACAGAAATTATAAATAAAATAATGGATATTTCATATTTTAAGTTTGTAACCCTAGTTAAAGAAAACCTTCATAAATTGAGAAGGGGTTTGTTGAATCCACGCTTCGATACCATGTCAGAATTGTGAATAAATACAATACATATGATCAAAAAATGAACAAAAACACCTTCCACACAAGAGAGTTGTAAATAATGATTTACTATATCCTCAACAAGAAAAATTATAGAATTAATCTCAAGAGTCTTCAAGGAGATCTTCATACGAGATAATATAATGAGGGTTGAGTGCTTTATAGGAGCAACCCTAAATGATAAAGGGATTAGATCATGATAGTTTTCATCATTTTGTGTGATGAGACAAAATGATCTAATAATAGCTCACTTTAGTTAACAAAAAAAACACTCCTAAGTTTAGTTTAAGTGTATGAAATAAATTAGACTAATAATCAATTAAGGATTAATTAATTATTAGCTAATGCATGGTTACTATAACAAAGTGTAACTTAGGAGGAAGTGAGAAAATAGAGATGGGTCCATAAGTACAACTAGACCATGTTAGGTACCCATGTACAATGATACCCCACCAAAGAATGAGAGAAAGAAACCCCCTTAGAAGAGAGAGAAATGTGAAGAGAGAGACTAGGTAGCCACCTTAAATGTGATGCCTCATGGGTTAAAGGTGGATGATCAACTTAGAATATTGAAGAGGATCAAGACTTGTTGAACAATATTTCTCCACTTGGGAAGAAATACATCCAAAGGTAAATATAGAATATCTTCCTATTTTAGAAGAGAAATATGTGGGAAGAAAACATAAAATGTATGTCTCTAGAAGTTGTACAATGGTCATCACGTTGTTCGTGAGTGGTGCCATGATTAGATCAAGAGTCTTAGGCATAACCAAAGAGGATGAATGTTAAAAATTATTTTGAAACACATGCATAATAGGTTCCAAATAAGTAGTCTATGGATGTGGAATATCAATGCATGTCATGTGGCTACAATGCTCATTCAATGATATGTCAAACTATGAAAAATCACTAGAAACCCTTAGAAAATCATCTCTAAACTTTGTAGGAGCAATAGGTGAAGGTGGAACCTCAGTGCAAGTCATTTGGATATATTATACATGCCACAATATGTCCTATTGTGAATAATTGATTTAAGTGACTCAAAACACTATAGTGTTAGTAAGAAGTGGTGGCCTTAGAAAATCACAATAGGTGCCAAAAAAGTAGTTTATGGATGTGGAATATCAATGCATGTCATGTGGCTACAATGCTCATTCAATGATATGTCAAACTATGAAGAATCACTAGAAACCCTTAGAAAAGAATCTCTAAACTTTGTAGGAGGAATGGATGAAGGTGGAACCTTAGTGCATGTCATTTGGCTATATTATACATGCCACAATATGTCCTATTGTGAATAATTGATTCAAGTGACTCAAAATACTATAGTGTTAGTAGGAAGTGGTGGAATAATAGTGTGTGTCATATGACTATATTACTAATTCCATGATATGTTAACATTAGATGCCTAAGTAAAAACAAGTGGCAAAGTTGCTAAAGATGTTGGAATCTCAATGCATGTTGAATGACTACATTAGTCATTCCATGAACTACTCACATTTATGGTAATGGTGTGAGTATGAAAAAATATAGATGGGGCACTAAGAGTATAATAGTTTTAATTTTATCCATATTTACAAGGTTCTCTAAGAGAACATCACAACTTATTGGAGGTTCAAGATCTCCATATAGTTGTCTGATTATGGTCATGATGGTGATAGGGTAATCAATGCGCTCTATGTTATGTAGGATATTCTTAAAAACTATGAGACTTATTATGTAACTCCTACCTATGACAACTCTTGCCACAACTTAATTAATAAATATTAATCATGTTTTGACCAAAATTCTTGTATATTAAAGTGTAGGGCTTGTTTTTTGGAAAATTATGTTTTTTGAGGTTCAAATAAATAACTGACAATGCTTGCATGTGTTATTTTCTCTAATATTTCAAAGTATATGTTGTATATATTTTAAAACAAATTATGTCATATTCCATTAAACTATTTGTATGATTGCAATACACATTAACAATGTTGCAATTTATTGAGGGCCAAATTTGAATGCCTCCTTGTAGTATTTTTGATAGTCGTTGTAAACAAAATCTTCCTCCTTCAATGTGACATTTTGAATAGGATTTTTCTAATTATATAATGTAACCTTTCTAGTTTGGAATACACAATACACCTTATAATATAATGTTTGTGCCTAATAGCTATACATAATTTTGTGTATTTCAATCACCATCTACATGTGCATTGAAAAATGTTTGAGTGATATAGAGCCATAACAATTGTACATCAAACTCTTTGTTTAATAAATAAAATATGGAATTGAAATAGCTATTTCTACAATGGATAGAAACCATATTGTATTTACACAATCCACACATTTAGATTCTAGGCATAATACAATTCCTTTTCATTTCATTTACATGAGTATTTGCCAAATTGTATGTCAATTTTGTTAATGGAATTTTTTTATTTTTTTTTATAAAGTTATGGCTTATAGTGGCCTAAAAGAGGGTTTATATCTTAAATAAAATAAATAACAAGTATCTATATCATTAAAAATAGACATTTGAGAAAAAATCAGCAATGAGAAAAATTAGAGAAGGGCAGAAGTTTTTCGGTGCATCTTAGGGTAGGGGTGTGAGAGAAGTTGCAAACAAGGAGGAATCTGATGGGATGCACAGTCTTGGTGATCTATTTATGGAGGCTAATCATAAGTCTATTCAGGGAAATGAATTAGGGAACTATGCTAGGTTAGCGGTGAAAAAAATTAACCTTGCCATATCGAATGAAGTTTAGGATATAGTTATCCTTGACCATTTCCTCCAATCCAAGGTTGAGTGCCTCAAGCAAATGACTATGATTTCCAAATTTATGGGGGTCTGGCCATCAATCAATCAGATTAAGAAGTGGTGCAAACATCATTGAAGTGGCTCAATTCAATCATTAGCTTTCTATCACTGGGGTTTTCCCAAATGGTTTTCTCTTTGGAAGTAGAGCGAGATTCATTCTTGGGGGATGGCCCATGGTTCTTTGAAAATGTTGGGCTCTTCATTCAGGCATGGAACTCTAGTTTTGACCCTCGCTAAGAGTATATAAGGAAGGTTCCCATCTGGTTAAGGCTTCACAAACTCCTGCATGAGCTCAAATTGGAAGATATTTTTAAATTGATCGATAACTCGTTAGGGGTTTATATTCAAAGTGAGCAGCCCACTGGTGGGGGAGGCTAGAGGAATGGGTTAGAATTTGTGCTTGGATCGATCTCAGCTAGCTGATTAAGCTTTCATTGAGGTTTTCCTTAGTTTTGGACATCTAGAAGCAGATGGTTGAATATGAAGGGTTTCCTATAAATTGTTTCAAATGCAAGAAGTTAGGGCATGTGGCTCTATTTTGTAATTTGAAGGGGAATTTGAGGGACCCTTCATTTGTTAACTATAATGGTGATAGGAAGTCCTAAGGGGAATCCATTGGTGACAGTGGTATTTGTGTGGGGTCACATCGTCCCCTATTGGATGTGGCTATCTCCAATGGCGATATGGTCGGTTTAAGCAAAGTTGCAGATCTTCCTCTATCCAATCCTACACCTTCAATGAGGCCAGTGACTAATCCTATTTATTTTCCCTCCCCTTGTAAGAGCACAGAGGCCACGCCTCCTCCTTTGGAGGCTAGAGAATTTTTGAAAGATATTATTAATATATCTTAGGTAGCCAACTCTAACAAGGAGGTTAATGATGTGTCAACCCTACCTCTCCTAAGGTCAATGTTGTGTAGTTTGGAAATGAATTAGAATTTTTTAGTGATGGCAAGGAGAATGATTGGAGCATAGCCACAAGGAGAACTAAATTTTTTGAGGGTAATCCCATGCTGCTCATTGACGCAGGGGGCTCCAACAGCAAGGGAAGGAAGCCAAAAGTTAACAAAGTGTTGGCTAATAGATTGGGCACCTTGAAATTTTACTCTTGACTCTTAACCTGAAAGGTGCAATTGTCTCCAATAGCTCAAGTTAGTCATTCTTTGTGAGAAACGACCACTCTTTGGATTTTACAAAGGTACAACTCCCTCCTAGATTTTCAATAAAATCTCAAGAAAAATTTAAAATTAAATCATCTATAAGATTTTAACCTAAAAGAAGTAAAGGAAGATAAACCTAATACTAGAAAATTTTCCAATATTAGATGCAATGAAAATGGAGATATCACAACTACTAGCACAAAGGCTAGCACGTACCATGTAACATATAAGTGAATTGATTAAAATTCAATATGATCTAAGAGAAGAACCAACCATGAAAATAAAAAAATTATACATCCACATAGGAATAGTATAACTAATAAGAATAACTCAAACACACTAATTTAATATATTCAAATTACTTTCATGAATACTAAACGCACATAGACGAATAAAGATTCTAATCTTGTATGCTATATTGAAATTGAAAAATAAGTTTAGAATGTGAAGAGAGTTTCTTTGTCTTAATTACAAAAATATATATAAGTGGAAGTGTAACCGCTTATTTAAAAGATAACTTCCCTCAAATCCTTTTCAAATAAATATAAAATAAAAATCAACTAAAAGGTCAAGAAGGTGGCGCTTCGTTAACAAGTTCCTTGGTTGACTAGATTGATGATGTGGTAATCCTCTTTCAAAAATCTTGGAAAGCTTTTATGATAGGTGGCATCTCTTTATGTTGAGGAATGGTGACATTTCCAACTCAGAGCTTTCATACTACCTTGTTGTCCCATCCTACTTTGAGCCTTCTCTCATAAGTAGTTGCACACTCAGTCGATTGAAATAGGACCAAATCAACTCCATTGAATTTCCTAATACTTTCAAAATTGAAAGGTTGACTATTAGCGATATTATCAATCATATTTTTAAAATTCTCCTTCATAACTTTTGTATTGTCATCATTACTTCCCTCTTCTCTCAAAAATTATAGACCAAGCGTAGAGAGATTCTTGCAGATCTCCTCATGAATCGTATTGCACTTTTTCAGTATCTTACCATACTCCTATAAACTTTTCTTAACCACATAGAGCTTCCATTCCATGCTCTTTTTCCACATTGCGCAGCGGTTATAAAAAATATCAAGGGAAGAATCTATTCACTAACTAGCTTCTCAGGACCCAAATTCATCATCCCCCCGAGTTCACCCAAAGTGTTGGTCCACACCATGTCTTCATTTTTAGTTGAGGTGATGTCCTTTCCTACTTCCAACCTCAAAATATATGCATTCTAATGCATGTTTTGCATGTTTGAAATAAATTAGTTTCCTTTATTCAAAGTTCTTTCAATCCATTCACCTATAGCCTTTCCAAATATCTTGCAGTTCAATATCTTACTTACCAACTCTTTTCTAACTATTGACATTGGATTGAATGCAACCTTAGCTTGGGTGATAGGTTGAGGAGTGATGTCAAAGATGAACTTCAAACATTTAGTCAAGGATCTTACTTGAATTTTTAATTCATCTTTTCTCTTCTTATCTTTGGCAACTTGTTCCTCCAACCCGACTGTTTTTATGTGAAAATTATGCACGTCTCCATCCCTTGTAGATGAATTTAGATTTTCTTTGGTGATGTTGAAATCACTAGCTCCATTTCTTGATTAACTTCTTTGTACATCAAAGGGTGAGCAACCACCACATAGATATTTCTTATGTTGTCATCTTCTAATAACCTAGATGTGGTTTTCAATTTCTTAGGTTTAGGAGTCCTTTGGATTAATTGACCTACTAGATCTTTCTTTAGAAGACTCACCTAAACCATATTCTTTTTTCTTGACAATGTTTGTTCCAACCAAGAGGAGGTAGAAGAAGTGGAAATTGATTTGGAACCAGAGGAGCCAAACAAAGTCCTTCTTAATGGAGGAGCAATAGAATGCTCATGTTTTGGAGAAGAGGATTGAGTAGGACCAACTCTAGGAGACTCATGTAACTCTCTAGTAGGAGAAGATTTGTGAGAAGTACTTTCATGAGATGGAAAGATAGAGACATTAACTATTTCTTCCTCCCCTGTAGTTGTTTCTTCATCATTGTCTTGTTGAGGGAGGTCAGGAGCATCTTCTCCACGTGTTCTCTCTAGTAAATCTCCTTTAGGGGGTTCATCATCTCCACCATCCTGACTTCCTAATGGTACTTGACATGTAGTAGATGATAATGTCCCTGAAATCATGGGAGGTTGGCTACTCTCTCCCTGAGGCTGAGTGGTTTGTGACCTAGTAGGAGGACGTTTCCTTTTTGCCTTCTTCTTGGAAATTCACTCTCCTGTCCTCTTCGAGATAAATGTAGTCTTTGCCTTAATGGTTTCTATCTCTTTAATACTCCAATCCATAGTTACAATAGGTTGAATGGAAACATGCTTGATAAAAATGGGATCCACTAAATCCAATTCATCATCCTCAATACCTTAGACATCCTAGTTTAGATTGATCATTTGTATTTGTCTTAAGGACAATCTCATCCAACACCTTCTCCTTACTTCATACTCATCAACACAATCAACCCAATAATCGTCTAGGTTAGGAATGTGATGAAAACCAAGACCTAGTTGTAGATTATCCTTTACAAGTCTTTGCTATCAAAAGGAGACCTTGTATCATAAAAATGTAGAGTATACTTAACTAGGTCCCTCTCAATATTGAGTTCATTCAACATAGAGTTTCATGAGAAATAAGCAAGGCCAATGAGAAACTGTATGCTGACCTTCTTTCTTTCCTAGCATCTTTTATTCACCTCTGCTAGCTAGATGCAAATTGCTATTACTACAAATTTATCTTCAACATACCTAGGGAGTTTTAGTGGAGGACCATCAAAACCTCCAAACCTAATATACCAGAATTGTTGGAATTGTATGAAATAAATCCCATAAGTGTCAGTCAACTATATAGCTTTAGGAGTGAGCCTTAAGCCAATATCTCTTTGTATTTCACGAGTTACTCTCATGGTAAAGGTATCAGTAATCCTCCTGCAATGATGGTAGCTCTTTCCCAATTGCAACTTGTCATAGTAGTAAAAAATTGGGACTTCCTCTCACAAATATGAACTTGGTCTCAATCCTGACCAGGGTCTTGCATTAGTAATTGCATAAATTAGGTATGACGACATATAAAAGAACATGTTAAGTTGAAAGTGGATGATCATGTGATGTATTTGATCACTGATGAGTTGAGCCCAATCCAA
The DNA here is from genome assembly GCA_007258455.2 of Sequoia sempervirens. Lineage (NCBI taxonomy): Eukaryota > Viridiplantae > Streptophyta > Pinopsida > Cupressales > Cupressaceae > Sequoia > Sequoia sempervirens. Next base: position 39,137 of record VDFB02366455.1, read on the forward strand.
GAATTGTGTCCCCCCAATTATAATGTGAACAAAGAAATACATTCAGTCTTCAAATTCATGAGCTTTTTCATTTCCCTTCAGCCTATGCATGAGTACAAAAATATTAGAAATCTCATTTACAAAATAGTTCATGTGCAGGTTCTTGGGTAATTGAGATTTACCCCTCCTAGGTGTGGCAAGCCATTCTCTAGAATTGTGTACATATAATAACCTTTCTTTTTTGAAAAAGAAGCTTGTGTCATAGTGAAATCAAATATCGAGTATTGTTCTCTCTCTAGGATTTTTAGACATGAGGAAAAAGTATCCCTTTGGATTTTCAATACCAATCTATTATCACTAGTCCTAACCTCTCGTGTTTCATAATCATAATTTTTAATGCATTCCACTATGAAATTTGGACACTGAATTGCAACAGGGAAAACAACCATTTGCAATAAACCACTTTCAATTAACCTCTATGGAATGGAAGGAGGGTTAGGCTTCTAAATTATTTCCCAAAACTCATCTAAGCTCACATGACCTAGCTTAGTGTCCCCAATTTCTAGCACGGTGTTGGTTAGGCTAGAAATATATTCATAGCCCATATATATATATATATATTTCATTTCAACTAAAAACCCTAGGATATATGCATAATTCATAAGAGGAAACTTATGCCAATACAACTCTTTATTTGAGAATAAAATTCTTAGCAATTTACAACTTACTCAGCTAGAAAAATAGTACCTTTTAATGTGCCCTTAGCTCTAGGAATCAACAGCTACAAGAATTTGTTCCTTCGCTCTACTCCAATATTTTATCCAGTCTCAACTGAAATACACATTTCTCAATAGCTCGAACCACCTTAAAACATATCATAATTGATGCTTGAGTGAATGGGTAGTTAACACACTCTTCTGTCGAGCTTGGAATGTGTAACCTTTCATGTCTATCTTTCATTTTAACCACTTTTTAAATATTTTAAAAAGGAACGGTTAAGAATCGCCTTTTCAACATAATGGAAAGTTCTTGTAACCTAATCAAAGACCAACAAAGGTTTCATAACCACTATAAAATACAAAAATACTTTATCCTTAATGTATTCTCAACATCACTTCTTAGAGAAAAGCCTTCAACACCACTAAGCGAAAGAAATAGAAGTTTTGATAACCTTGTCAAAGGTTGACAGAGGTTTCATAACCATTGCAAAACTCCAAAATGATTTAACTTTAACTTCAACGAGACTTACAATGGGACAACTCTTTAGGAATCCAACAAACCTTTCTAAACTTGACAAAGACCAACAAATTAAGAGATAGATTTCAACATATCAAACAAGAGTGAGGTTATAACAACCTAGGTGGGGTCCGATGAAGTTTTAAAAACCACAAGAAGGACCGCCAACCTTCATAATTAGCCAAATTTAGGGTAGGAAAACATTGTTTTTATAAAGGGACAAAAACTATGGTAACACAACGCTAAATCCAAGGCCTTAGCGGACCTTGAGAATGGCTCTTAGGTCTCCATGAGGAAGTTTATTACCCCTGGAGGTGAGCACCTCCCTGAAGTAGGTTTCCAATGAAATACATCAGTTGGAACATAAGGGGGCTTAATGGCCCCTAAAAAATCATCTTTAAAAATGGATACTAGAGTTAGAAGCTCCTGACATAGTGCTTATTTAGGAAACCAAGGTTAGTAAAGAAAAGTTTAGGGAGTTGTTGCAAAGAATTTGGAGAAATGGGGATGAGTCGGCTCAAGGTGTTATGGGTTTTGTTGGAGGCTTGGCTATCCTATGGAACACAAATAATATTTATGGCACATTGGTGGAGGCCAATCAATTTTGCCTCTCTGTTAGATGCAAGGATGTTAGGGATGAATATAAAATGTTTATGGCCCCAACTCTGAGCCAGAGCTCTTGGTGGTTTGGAACTATTTATGGTCACTCAGATTTGTCCATAGCATGGACAATTGGGTGGTTGGGGTGATTTCAACTCTATGTTGGCTCCTGAAGACAGATGGGGGGTAGGGTGTTTGGTAGTGACAGGTCTATCAACTTCAAAAGTTGTTGTGATGATCTTACCTTGGTTGATATCAAGCCTAAATATAGGTGGTTCACTTGTAATAATAAAAGGTTGGACACAGACAATATCCAATGCAGACTTGACCATTTCTTCTTGAACTCCAAATGGTTGATGGAGTTAGACAACTTTTGGTCTGAAGTTATGCAGTATGGGGGGTCTAACATTGGCCAATCTCTCTTCTTTTAAGCAATCCCAACAAGCTGAAAGGAATTCCTTTCAAGATGTAAGCTTTTTGGTATCATCATCCCGATTTTGATAACTTGGTTGGCAAATGGTGGAGTTTTGGGATCAAAGGCTATAGGAGGTATTCAGTTTCCAATAAGTTGTAAGAAGTTAAGAGGAGGACTAGGGGTTGGAACAAGGAGGCTATGGGTGACTTGTTTGTCAACAAAAGTAAAGGGGAATCCAATTTAAAAGTGTTGAGGGGAAATTTTCCAAATATGGGTACACTCATGATTATAAGGTGAAGGAAACCAAGCTTTTAGATTACCTTAATTGCCTGTTAAGGATGGAAGAATTTTTGTGGTTGTAGAAATCCAAAGTGCGTTGGCTATGGAAATTCAAAGTGTGTTGGTTGCATGAGGGCGACACAAACACAAGTTTTTTCAATTGTCCACAAAAATCAAAAGGCAACATAATAAGATCACGAAAATAAAAAATTCTAAGAATGTCCTTGAGGATATTAATGCCATTAGAGGTGAAGGCCTAAGATATTTCAATGAGCTCTTGGGTTCTCCTATGGAACAAGATCTCCATGCCCACAAGGAGTTGCTTGGTTCTCTCTTGGAGCTAGGAAGGCTGCAGGATCGAATGGCTTCCAGGTGGAGTTTTTGCAAAGATATTGGCACTTATTTGAAGATGTTTGGAGGGAAGTAGAGGAATGCAAGAAGCATAAGGCAATTTTTTAAGTCTTGGAATATGACCTTTTTGGCCCTAATACCTAAGGTTAAGGATCCACTTATCTTACAATCACTACAGGCCTACTGTGTTATGCAATGTTCTTTACAAGATTGTCTCCAAGGCTATGGCATCCAGGCCAAGGGTGTGCCTGAATGACATGATTTCCAAAGAAAAAAGTGGGCTCTTAAAGGATAGATAGATTTTAGATGGCATCATGATAGCTCATGAGGCTATTCATTATGTCCAACTCAGGTGGAGAGAAGGAATTCCAATTGGATTAGATATGAATAAATCCTATGACAGAGTCTCGTGGGATTTCTTTATCATGGTCATGATGAAGTTTGGTTTCTATAAATATTGGTGCAGCTGGGTACTTAGTTGCATATCATCTCCTTCTTATGATGTTTTAGTGAATGGGATTCCTATGAAGTTCTTCTCTACCATGAGGGGTTTGCACCCAAGGGACCCATTATCCCCCTTCCTCTTTCTTCTGGTGGTGAAGGTTTAGGGCAGAAACTTGAAGAAGGCTTCAAGGGATGGTTACTTGGAAGGATTGCAGGTCTCAGGTGGTTCAAATAACTGATGAGGTAAAAATAACCTCATCGATATAAGGGCCTCAATATATGAATATAAACCTTCCATCCCAAATTACTCTGCCAATTGATTACCTTTAGGAATAAAGATGCTCCAAAAATAGCATCACCTACAAAAACTGCATTGATACAGGAAATTAAATGATTGCAGATTGAAGTCCCCTTGCTACAAGTGATTAAAGAAATCCCTGAGTTAAATTAGTTGATTAAATAGTTATGCATCAAAACTCCAGGGAGGAAGCCAAAATGAATCAACACTGTTCATATCAATGGGTACCTAGCTGATTTGTTAGTTGGAACAGTTATTTCTCCAAAATATGATGACCCAGGAAGTCCACTTATAACAGTAACAGTTAATGGGGTAGCAATACCCAATGCTTTAGTGGACCTTGGAGCAGCCATTAACGTAATGTCTGTCGATGTGATGGAAAACTTGGGACTCATTGATCTACACCCCACAATTATAGTCCTACAGATGGAAAACCAATCCATTGCTATTCCCAATGGTATTATTGAAAACACCCTTGTTAAAGTGGATGGATGGGAATATCTAGTGGATTTTCAAATAATTGAATCCCTTACACCCAAAGACAGTTATCTAATAATTCTGGGGTGACCATGGTTGGCTATGGTTGTAGTCAAAATTGACTACAGGGAAGGAGGAATGATAATTTCCCATGGAACCAATAGCAAACAGTTGTTCTTGTATCCTCCTACCAAGCCTGTTGAGCATAGCAAAGTATGGGTTGATGAACTAGAAAGTCCTACTAGATAGGAAAGATTGGCTTCATTGGCCATGGTAGTCATTAAACAACACAATGAAGAATTAGAGGAAGAATTAGAGAACGACGTAGGAAGTATTGCAATAGACTCTAGCACTGAAGAGACGTTAGATGTAGAAGAAATCCTTGGACACCCGATTAACATAGATCAAATAGAATTTGACAATGCTAAGTTTATTGGATTGCCTTTCCCTTTGATGAACTTAGTTCCAAAAACTTGCCATTTCTTTGCAGATGTTGCTAGGCTTCATGAAACTGTCCCGCACAACTATCCACTTAACACACTGACAAGGCCCATTCACATTGTCGCATCCAATTATCCTAGAGTCAAAACCATTATGTTGCTACCAGGAAGAACCTTGAACATCAATAGTTGATTGACTGAGACGAAAGAACACAGATTGTTTGATACCCTAGTGAATAGATCTAAAGTGTTCACTTGGGATTATAAAGATATGAGAGGAATACATCCTAGTGTGTGCACACACCATATCTATACTGAGGATGTTCACCCTATTCGTCAACCACAATGGAGACTCAATCCTGCTCTTAAAGATATCGTTAAAACTAAGATTGAGAAACTATTGCAGGTAGGATTCATCTACCCAATTTCTGACAGCAAGTGGGTGTCACCCTTGGTGGTAGTTCCAAAGAAGAATGGTAAGTGGAGAGTGTGTGTATATTATAGGGAGCTTAATAAAGCAACATGTAGATATTATTTTCCCCTACCATTTGTGGACCAAGTGCTTGATAACTTGGTTGAGAGAAAATATTTTTCATTCTTGGATAGATTTAGTGGTTACAACCAGATACAGGTAGCAGTAGAAGACCAGGATAAGACGACCTTTACTTGCCCTTGGGAAACATTTTCATATAAGGTTCTTCCCTTTGGGCTATGTAACGCTCCTGCCAACTTTTAGAGGGTCATTTTGGCCATATTTGCTGAGTTGGTAAATGAGTGTGTGGAAGTCTATATGGATGATTTCACTGTATACAGTTCAACTTTCGATGAAGCTCTCACAAATCTAGACAAGCTGTTAAAGTTGTGTGAGGATCATCGGTTGTCCCTTAGTCACGAGAAATGATTAATCATGGTAGAACAAGGAATAGTGCTAGGACATCATATTATAGCCGAAGGGATTAAGGTTGATTCCAAGAAAATTGAAGTCATACAACAACTTGAGATTTCGAAGACCCAAACCGATGTCAGGAGTTTCCTAGGGCATGTTGGATACTATCAAAGATTCATAGAAAATTTTAGCAAAATCGCAGCCCCAATGTTTTCTCTCCATAAAAATGTCGACTTCATTTGGACACCTAAGTGTCAGTCCTCATTTGAAATTATTAAAGAGAAACTCACCTCTGCCCCTATCCTTTGAGGACCTAACTGAAACCTGCCATTTCACATTTATGCCGATGCGTCCGATGACACTATTGGAGTAGTTCTTGGGCAAGAAGATGAGAATGGAGGGAAATATGCTATATTCTTTATCAACAAAAATTTAACGCCAACAAAGAAGAATTACACCACAACAGAGAAGGAGTTCTTGGTTGTAGTGTGCACCATTAAGAAATTTAGACATTATGTCACTGGGTACAAAGTTACAGTGCACACAGACCATGCAGCCATCAAATATCTCATAAACAAACCGGTGGTAAATGCAAGAATAATTAGGTGATTACTCCTCCAGGAATTTTATTTGATAATTGTTGACAAACCAGGGAAGTCCAACATAGTTGCATATTTCTTATCTTGGATTAAACATGATGGCGACTGTGCTTCGATACAGGATGAATTCCCAAATGAAAATCTATTCGCCATCTCCATTAAAACTCCTTGGTTTGCTGATATTGCAAACTACTTATCCACCTTAGAAGTACCACCTCACTTCTCAGCAAAACAAAATAAATTCCTCGTTAGGAAGAGTGCCCCTTTTAAATGGATTAATGGAATCTTGTTTCGGTGTGGATTTGACATGGTTTTATGACGGTGTGTTAGGGCATATGAGAACTATAGTATCCTTAGGGCCTGTCATGATGACCCTTTTGGAGGGCATTATTCTGCTAAAAGGGCAACTCATAAGATCCTGGGAGCAGGATACTATTGGCCTTCAATGCATAAGGACATATGGGAAGACCAACCACATCCAATGAAATTCCCCTGCAGCCTCAAGTAGTCCTTGAACCATTTGAGAAATGGGGATTTGACTTTATCGGCCCTATAGATCCACCTTCGTAAGGGAAAGAGTATATTCTGGTCTGCACTGACTACATGACTAAGTGGGCAGAAGTACAAGCCCTACGCATTTCTAGGGAAGAGCAGGTAGTTGAATTTCTTTATAATAGAATCTTCCTTAGATTCGAGGCCCTAAGAACATTTTTTATAGACCAAGGCCCCCATTTTATGTCTAAAGTCCTACTGACATTTACAAATCACTTCCAGGTAAGTCACAAGAAGTCCTCACCCTACCACCCGTAGACAAACAAACAAGTCAAGGTCACGAACAAGGAGCTAGAAAGTATTTTGACAAAAATAGTTTCCTCAGGAAGGAAAGATTGGGCTAGGAAACTACCGGAAGCTGTCTGGGCCTACAAAACAACCTGGAAGTCAACCACTAGACATAGCCCCTATGAGTTAGTTTTTGGGAAGAATCCCCTCTTGCCCATTGAATTCGAGCTCCAAACCCTTAGGATAACCATGAAATTGGGCATGGATCTTAAACAGGCTCAAATCGAGAGAGTTTTACAACTTAGTGAACTAGATGAGCTTCGTCTGGATGTCATCCATCAAACTGAATTGATCCAACAACAACGTAAGGTCTAGCATGACAAACACATCAAAGAGAAAGAATTCCATTTGGGCATTGTTGTTTGATTCCAAATACAAGGACCATCAAGGGAAACTTAGGACACATTGGCTTGGACCATATGATATTTCTGAAGTGTTTGCTAATGGTTCAGTCTAGTTAAAATGAATTGATGGCGACACCTGAACTCTTTTGGTTAACGGACACTGATTACGCATCTACCATAAACCCGTTAACAAAGAAGAGTTTACAAAAATGGTAGAAATGCAGGAAGAAATCCACTGCATTGACTCTGCTAAGGCAGGGTCAATATAGTGTTAAGTAAATAATAATGTCAAAAAAATAAAATTAAAAATAAATAAAAAATAAAAAAATAAAAATAAAAATAAAAAATAAAAAATAAAATAATAATAAAGAAGAATAAATCTATATATTTCTTCAATTTCTCATCAACTTCATCATTTGGACTTGGCTAAAGTTTTTCTTACATTTTGTGGCGAGCCAATTCCGGCGAACCTTGCTACGATGCTCTGAAACCTACAAATCAGATTCACTCCATGACCATCCTGATTCTGCATTCTGACGCATCATCTAATGGTGCTCTGAGAAGTCAACGCCAAAGTGTCACAATCTTCTTCTTTTTGGTTGCATCTTTTCAACGATGCTCCAGAATTTTGTTGTTTCTCTTCTGGCTGCATCTTTTCAGCGATGCTCTAGAATTTTGTTGTTTCTCTTCTGTCTGCATCTTTTCAGCGATGCTCTGGAATGATACTTGGATGCTCTAGAATTCTGCTCAGATGCTCCATAAATTTTGGTTGCTGCTTCGGCTGCATCTTTCAGCGATGCTCCAGAACCCTCAATTAGGTTACTTTGTTTCGATGACATCTTTCTAAATAATTTTGGAACTCTCTTCTTCTCTATTTCGGCCGCATTACTCGATAATACTCCAATTTTTGTATAAAACTTTATTTTTCAAAGCTCTCTTATTCTTCCTAAGTTCCACGCATGCCCATCCTTTAATGTCGCCTTGAGATTCGCCCCTTATGATTACTCAACCATATCAAATCAAATCTTTCCATAATAAATAAGATTATTATGACACCCTTTTTGTCATAATAATTCCCATCATTACTTCAACCATCCCATCCATGCCATTAATATTCGCCGCCACCTTCGCCAACCATATAACTTTCCAATTACGTCAGCACAGGTAAGTGACGTTTGATCTAACGACAAGACCTAAGGTATGTGCGAATTAATTTATTAGAAGGGCTAGTATTTATTTTGAATAAAGGTTAATTAATTAGCATGATCTGTTCCCCTTGTAATTTTGAAACTTGTGCCCCTTTTGCATGATTGGTTAAAGTACGACAGCTGTTGTAATTCCCTATGAAGAGCCATCATAATGATACAATAAGGTGACAAGAAAGCTAGCAATTAATTCTTTTCCCGTCAAGTATATCGACACAAAACTCTCTCTTCATCTGCAATTCAGAGAAGCAAGCATTTCAGGGTTCTAAAAGAAAGGAGATGGGAGGCAATAAGAAGAAGTCCAAGCCAAATTTTGCAGCACCATTGTTGGCATTAAGCAATATAGTCATTTTATTTCAAAGGGTTCGATGGCTAGATTTCATGAAACAATTTGAGGGGTACACAAAGCAGTTGGTAAAGGAATTCGTTGAGAATTTTGCAGATGAGAAGACTGTGGTGCGCAGAAAGTCATTCCGGGTGAGTACGAAAGTCCTTGCTCGTCTTTCTGGTCTTGAAAATAAAGGGATTCATTTGAATGAAAATACCCACGTCCCTTATCAAAAGTTAATAGATTTATTCCATAGGGAAGGGGAACCCTAACCTGTACTAACCATAAGCACCAGGGGGAAAAATAAGGGAATTCATAGAATGTCTATTCCAGAACCCTTGAGGTCTGTTGCAGCCTAGATTATAAAATATTTCACTTGTGAGGGACAAATGACTATAGTAGTGGGATCCCCTTTCCGCCTGCTGAGTCATTTACGCCACACCATTAAGGACCCTACCCTTAGGGTAAATTTACCAGCCTTTCTCTGCCATTCAGTCACCTCTATGATAGAAAAGTATACAGATTTATTTATTAACCTCTTTGTAGGAGAAGCAAAATTAAGATCATTTTTGTCCACTATGCAAAACCAAATTCACTGGCAAGACAAATCAAGAGAGTATGCTCAGGTAGAAAAGACTGTAGGGTTGCAAATAAGATACCCTCATAGGAAGCCTCTGTTAGAATTGTGAAACAAGCCCAAAACCACGAGCCACAGGATCAAACAAAAAAAAAGACACCTTCCATGCATGAGATGTACAAACAAATATATGCAATTATCTTCAACAAGAAAAAGTTACAAAAGAGAGAACTTTCAAGAAGATATGAAAGCTACATATATTCTCCTGTTAATAATTACAATGAGATCAATCCTTATAAAAGGAGATCAAGAAACCCTAAAGTGAAACCTAAAAGGGAAACCCTAGTGTGCACACTTAATAATTAATAAATAATTAATTGTTAATGTGCCTAAGTTTAACTTAAGTAACTAAAGTGATAAGTGACTTAATTAATTAACCAACATGATTAAATTAATTAAGTAAAACAACTTATTACTTTAACACCCCCCCTTAAGATGAACTTAGGAAGTAGCTAAAAACACTAAGAAAAAGATGCTTGAAAGCAAAGATGGGTTTCGGAAAATAAGGCCAAGTAAGGTACCCATGTACAAACAAAAGATCTCTATAAAGCGGAGAAATAGAGAAAACCTCGTGGGAAAAAAACTCTACTCCAAGAAGAGATCAAAGGCGATTGAAGGACTGAAAAACCTCCAAATCAAGGTGTGAAGGATTGAGAAACCTCCAACCAAACAAAGTCCCGAAAAAGAAGAACATGTAGAACATCACAGAAGCATGAAGAAGCTGCAAACACTGCTGAAAGATGATTGTTGAAATGTTGAAAGAAGAACCTCCTCTGAAACATATGATGATTAGGATCAAGAATACAAGAATTTGTATGAGTGCTCCCAATGACACTACTTGAATTAGATGGAAAACAAAGGAAAACACCTGGAACTCGAAGATATAGATGGTAAATGCACCAAAAGTCTGAAGAACTGATCATGAAAAAGTGGAAGGTCGCCTCCAAAAATAGGAATGTAAGAGTGTCCATATGGTAAGTGATCCATCTCACCGAAATACATGGGCAACTAGCTGCTGCATCTGCCTAGTACATAGGAACAAATACTGTATACATAGCTCACTCCAACGAAACCATGGAAGCATTAACACCAACAGTAGTAACCCCCCCATAATGCTAAAAAGGGAGAGGTGTGACAGGTACACTGAAACTGAATGCCTGAATGTAGTGCATGAAGAAGAAGAAACATCTAAAAGTGCACAAGAAAGGACTTGCAACTAAAAAATTGTTGTGCAAAACAAAGCACACATGCATGAGGTTGAAATCATATGGATCCACTATTGTCATGGAGGGACGCTCATCGGACAAAGGTGTGATGGAAAAAACAAAGGCACTACACAACCCCCCCATGGAAATTTATAATACAGTGCGAGTAAAAAATATGACACAACCTTATGTGCAAAATCCCCAAAATACATGTACAATATTGTGGCACTTTATCTTAGTGCGTTTACAAAAGAAAGATACATGAAAAAGATGTCTACAATGTCCAAATAGGACTAAAAAAGAAGGATTTATGGAAAAAAACAAAAAAAAAATCTGAAACCACCTGCATCACTACGAAGAGCTCAGAAATAGGTTTTCGATGATATCTCGTTTGCCCATTTTCGACATCATATGCAAAAGTTATGCTAAAAACACTGAAGGCAATTATAGAAAAAAAGATCTGAATTTAGATGGAAATAATAGGAACTTGAGAAAAAATCTCCAAAAAAATACCTGAACCATTGGAAAGTACTCTAAATCCTCTTTCTGACGATATCTCGTTTTCCAAAAAAAGATATCGTATGCCCAAGTTATGGCCTCTGGAAGAAAATAACTCCAAAGGGGGAAAAAACTAGTGCGGCATTAAATTTGACATACGGTCGTCGCAGCAGAACGCTGAGCTTAAATTTGATGGCCAAATGGTCGTTGCCGCATTTTTACAATTGGGATTATTTTGAAAAAAAACAATTAAAAATTTTACAAATGAGTTTTTTTAATAAAAAAAACTTTTAAATTTTTTTTTGGGTGGGGGGGAGCACATGGGCCCACCCCCACTGCACCTCATTGGGCAGCACAGGGTACCCTATGCAGGCTGCGCAGGTATGAACCTGTGTAGGTCTTGCGCAGGTACCTTGCCTGCGTAAGCTTTAAAAAAGCTTTTTCAAAACTTAAAAAAAGTTTTGATTTTCAATTCTTTTTTTTATGATTTTTGTTTTCAAAACAAAAGCCTTTTAGAAATTTTTTTAAATTTTTTGAAAAAAAGATTAAAGCCAGAAAATAAAAAATTTACTAGGGCCTGAAATATTTTTTTTCTCTATCCGCATGTAAATGACTATACGGTTAATTTTTTTTTGCCTCAGAAATCAACTGGACCAAATATAGGCGAGTTTATAGTCAATCTTTAGGTTTTTGGCTGCTCCGGACACAACGGTGAGGTCTGTTTGGGCTCAAAATGCTCCAAAAAATCAAGCACCCCCTAGATCTGGCAAAAAAAAGCCCTTTCTTCAAACCCTCACAGATCTGACAAATGGAAGCCAAATTTGACAAAACAAAGGTCGATCTTGACTATTCTGGCAACTCTGGATTCAATGGAGAGGTTTGATTTATGCAATAATGTTTCGAAAGATGCCCACCTCCAAAAATTTACAAAAAAAGCAAAGGGGATTTAGATTTGAAGCCTGCAATCCTTGTTGAAGAAGAAAAACCTCATAAATCAAGAAGAGGTTTGCGGAATCTACGCTCTGATACCATGTTAGAATTGTGAAACAAGCACAAAACCATGAGCCACAGGATCAAACACAAACAAAAACACCTTCCACACAAGAGATCTTCAAACAAATATATGCAATTATCTTCAACAAGAAAAAGTTACAGAAGAGAGAGAACTTTCAAGAAGATATGAAAGCTACAGATATTCTCCTGTTAATAATTACAATGAGATCAATCCTTATAAAAGGAGATCAAGAAACCCTAAAGAAAACTCTAAAGGGAAAATGTATTTAATAATTAAAATAATTATTAAATACCTACAATGCATAACTAAGTGAATCTTAAGAAAGGAATAAAAGGTGACTTAATTAAACTAATTAACTGAAATAAACCTTTTACTCTAACAAAATCTCTCTTTTAAGAAACAATTTTTGGGTGTCAAAAGTAAACAGGAAGCACAAGTCAAATATGATAACAACCTCAGGGTGGTTCATGATTACTTTCAAGAACATGGCCCACATCTAATAGGACCAACATGGCATGCATGTGAAGAAAGGTACACCCCTCTCCCAATGCATCTCAAGAAGAGGGAAATAATTTCACCTCTCAATATCAGATGATCCTACAGAAGAGCAACAACTTTGATCAAAATTCTAGAGGACTTTAAGAACAACTGGATTGGTATGAGGTACAGACCTCCCTTGCTTCTTTCTCCACCACCTTTGGTGCACACCAACCTAGACCAAAGTGAAGAAAACTTTGCCAGATGGAAACAAAGGTTCACTTTTCATCAGGGATTCTTGAGGAATCTAGAGACATTGGATACAGAGGCAGATGATGTATATGATCTCAGTGCTAAATATGAGGAAATGAATAGGATAAATGATGGAAAAGGGGCATATCAAAGAGCAGGAGGACTTGCTCGGAACTAGGAAGGGGAGGAAATGATTAGGTAAAAATAACCTCATCGACATAAGGGCCTCAATATATAAATATAAACCTTCCAGCCCAAATTACTTTGCCAATTGATTACCTTTAGGAAAAATAATTGCTTTGTTTTCTATAAATAATCGTACAAACTTATTTCTTGATGTTGATTAAATTAAGTTAACTTCTGCTGATTTAGTGGGTTAATTCTTGAGTATTTCGTAGGTCAACTGTTGTAGGTCCCTTTGCAACTCATAATGAGCCTTCAAACTTAATAAATTCATCATTTTTCAGTAGTTCCTCCGAGTAGCTCCTGAAAGCTCCTAAAGTGCTCCTGAGAGCTCCTAAAGGCTCCTGAAGCTCCTGCAAGCTCCTGAAGGCTCCAAAATAGCTCCAGAACAGTTCCAAAATAGCTCTAGATAGGTTCAAATTTCTCCTTAAATCTTAGAACTACTTTTAGAAATTTTTTTCCTTCTTTTGAGTGGATTGAGTAAAATGAAAGAACTTTAAGTTGAATAAGAGTAAAATAATAAAGTAAATACCTGATTTTATCTTAGTTTTCCATGTAACCATCATACATGAGTTGTAGTTCACTTTCTCCATGCTACATGCAAATAATTTCTTCAACTTTTGAGAGTTGCAACCTGATCTTTTACATTGAATACCAACTTAGATTGCCTCATCATTATTTTTCTGCACTAACCAGTCATCCATAATGCCAAAATATCTGCTACAAATTTTTAGACCAACAAATTGCATAGAAAATTACATGCTTACAACCTAAGAGAAGAGGAAATAGCATGTGCAAAACACTTATTTGCAAAAACTAATTCTACCCTAACCTACTCTACTTAATGATATAGAGAGGTTACACATAACCAATAACTGGTTTTGAAAAATATCTTCCCTTTCTCAAAGTATGTTTCCATGCATTCAGTTTTTTGAGATAAGAGAATGAAAAGAAGATGACAAATTTTTTGAAACTCAATGCTTCACCTTCCTTTTTAGTGGAAACCTTCTTCATGATTTATGATTCTAGCAAATACATGGGCTGATTGGAGAGATCTTGCAATCCTTCCTTTTGATTTGTTGCATGCATGACTGGAAACAACTCCTTGTTATTCAAATCTCTGATTGGGGAGCCCTCCTTTGACTTCAAAAATCTAATTGGGCAGCCATTTTTGAATTTTGAAGGTCTCCAAATATGTCTCTTCCTTGCAAGCTTTTGTAATGAAGATAAGATATGTTCATTGTATTCTGCACCTCTTGCAAACAATAATCCATCAATTCTTTCCTTAAAGAAATATCCTTTGCTAGGATTTGGAGTGATGGCCCTCCAACTCAAGATATTTTGAAATAGATAGGGGGATTTCTCTTTAGAGCTGGTATTTTGGGGGGGTTTTGAGAGATGAATCTTTCTTGAGGAACTTCTAAATCTAAAAGGCTTCCAAACTAATTTGATCCCTTCCCTAATGAAACCTATCCCCAACAACGATGCCAAAAATGATGGGGTCATTGTAATTCTCATCATTTAATTTATCAATCCAAGGCGGTGTCCATGGTTGTATGCAAGAGAGAAAGTAGAAAACTTGCTTGACAACCAATTCTACTTGCAGAAATAAATCCTATTTGCATGAAAGTAAAGTTGCATGAAAAAGAACTAATCTTAAATCCTATTTGCATGAAATGGAACTAATCTAAGGAACAATTAAATGAATTGAAAAGACTAAACTACTTCACAATTGCTGGAAATGAAAAGCTTTCTTGGATTCAAATTTAATCTAAAAATTTGGAATTACATTGTTGGTAAATGAAACTAGATCTATCCTATTTCCTCAGGCTGAAACAAGCCTTTCTAATCCCCTTATTTTGATAAAATGATTACATTTTATTTATAGAATTCATATTCTATATCAATCCACTAAGAATGTGGATCCAAGATCCTATTTTTGAGGTGTCATTTATAAAAACTTTAAGAAACTTGAAGTTGTTGTCCTCCATCACGCCACTTTTGTCTCATTAATTTTATGACGCATACTGATTCTTCCCTGCTACAAATCATGCCAAATTATCAAAAGGGTTTTTAGATCTTCAAATCTAGTTTCCAGATCATTTTGAATTTTCAAATTTCATTGAGAAATGAGGGAGATATCGTTGTTTTACTAAGATTGCATTTTTCACTATTTCTGAATGTCTGATTTTTATGAAGTCTTCAGTTCTCCACGTGAATGAAGGAATTATTCTTCACTTTTCTTGCCAAAATCATTGATAATTAACATGAGTAACATGCTATAATCATGCAACAACATTTGAGTGATGTGGTAACTTGAGTTATCTTTGGTGGAAAAAGGAATCATGAAATGTAATAACTGTGAGAGATCTTTGAACTCAACATGAAACAAATACTCATCTCATTAATTTTGGAATGATTGATGCTCCATAATTTTTCATGAATGTAGGAGTGTGCTGAGAGTCTTCTCTATCTTCTCATTACTTCTTCAAATCCTTCTAAAGCTTTCAAAAGTTAACCGCTTCTGTCTAGAGCTCTCTGTTGCAAGTGTCTATGAAACTTTTCTTCCCATGAGTTATTTAATAACTCATTTATTTGCATTATATCATATTAAACACTTCATGGAGACATATTAGAGGAAATTTGGATCACATTTAATTACTAAAAATAAATCAAACATTTACTTTATATTTTACTTTAAACAAGCTAAAGAACTTTCAATCATTACTCAAATCCACTTTAACACTAATGCATTAGGAAGAAATATATGATTTTCTTTGATAACATATGAGAAAATTTATGGTCTCATCATCAACTCCACCACTATCCACCATTGCAGTTAGAAGGGAAAATGAATGCGGGTCTCATACTTTTGAAAACCAGCAAGCGGGAGTCGGAATGCCAGGAGCACACGTTTTGGCGAAGCTTTTATAATTCTATTATTTTTCAGTTTTAAAGACTTTATGGCTCATGTGAAGCCTCTTTAAATCATGGGATCTTAAGTCCCTTTTACTATGGGCAATCTATTGAAAGACTTGATCAACTGAAAGATAGGATTCTTTTTAGTCGTTTTTCATATAAATATGTAACTGTTACAAATAATAAAGGAGATTATCGTTATGTTGTCAATCTGTCTTTTGAGTACAAACTACCATGCGAATATGAATTTTCCCACCTTTCTTTGAATTACTATGCAATATGGATGCGTTTGTGGAATGAAGAGATTTTTCCAGTGCATGTGATTTGAAGTAGCAGTAGATATACTCGCGAGCTGGCCACTCGAGGGTTAGAAGTAGATAGATAAGTATTTGTTTCCTGTTTTGTATTTTCCTTTAATAGAATAGAAGTTGCATTTGTATTTTATTTTCATTGGTACATGTCATACTGTTAATGTCAAACTTGCAAGTTTTAATTGAGTCCGTAGATTATGAGCTTAGCATTTGAATATCCAGAGCACCTTTCTTCAGTTGATTTTGATTAATGGTTTTATGATTAGCAGATTAGCTTGTGATTCTTTGCAGTAGATAAATGTTTCCTAATTTCTTTACATGCTTTACCTCTTCAGCAATTTACGCATTCTTTAAGTTAATCATTTCCATGCTTTCTAGTTTAATAGTGATACTTTTCAGATTCTTAGTTTTTTGTCTTTTGATTTGAGTTATTTCCCACTTTCTAGATAGATGGTTTATTGCTTTCTAGATTAAAGGCCCTTAAAATTAGAATTTTTATTCAGTAGATTAGTGCTTAAGAGAGAAGTTGAGATGTCCTCTATTGCATATAGTCGTTGGACACTGCCTGGTCGATATATTGATGTGTTTATTGACTAAAGTGTTAAGACCTAACGACAACTTGTCAATAACATCTCTCATTTTTAATTTGAGGATGACACCCTTCTTTTTGGAGCTATTAAGTTCAAAGAGGCCAACACTTTCAAAATATTTTTATGTAAGTATGAGGTTGTAGCAAGGAAAAAGGTAAACACATCTAAATCTAGATTTTTCTTCTTCAAAGAGGGGTGCCTTGAGAGGTTAGAGATTCAAAGGATCCTTGGGTATGATACATACTACCTTCCAAGCAAGTATCTTGGTATGCCATTGATCAGCGGTAGTACCTCTAATAGAGAATGGAATAGTGTGTCCAATCATGTACAGTTAATGTTGGCATCTTAGAAGGGTAAGTGGCTCTCATTGGTAGGTAGAATTACACTTATTGAGGATTCTTTAATGGTAGTGTCGATTTACACCATGTCTGCATTTCAAATTCCCATCAAGGTGGCTAAATACTTAGAAGGTGTGAAAAGAAGTTTCCTTTGGAGGGGATGCGAAGAGAAGTTTAATTTATACAATTTGGTCAAGTGGGACAAGGGGTGTAGATTGATTAAGAAAGTGTTAGAGTAAAAGGTTTATTTTACTTAATTAGTTTAATTAAGTCACCTTTTATTCCTTTCTTAAGATTCACTTAGTTATGCATTGTAGGTATTTAATAATTATTTTAATTATTAAATACATTTTCCCTTTAGGGTTTCTTTAGGGTTGCACAATCTCCTTTTATAAGGATTGATCATTGTGTTTTATCTCTCTCTTTGATTAATACATTTTCAGCTTTCAGAGCACCCTTGCTTTTTTGTCTCCATCTCTTCTTTTTGTGATAGGTTATTTGCATGCAGGTGATCTTCGAGTTTTGTGAAGTTGGCTTTCTCAACTTCTACATGGTATCAGAGCATGGATTCAACAAACCACTTCTTGATTTATGAGGTTTTTCTTCTTCAACAAGGGTTGCAGGCTTTAGATCTGAATCCCCTTTGCTTTCTTTGCAAATTTTGGAGGACATTTTTTTGAAGCATTTTGGTGTGAATCAGATCTCTCCATTGAATCCAAAGTTGTCGGCATAGTCAAGATTGACCTTTTTTTGTCAAATTTGACTTCCGTTTGTCAGATCTGTGATTGTTTGAACAAAGGGATTTTTTTCCAAATCCAGGGGGTGCTTGATTTTTCAGAGCATTTTGAGCCCAAACAGACCTCACCGTTATGCTCAGAAGGCCCAAAAACCCCTATTTCCATATAAAATTTGTCAAAATCTTAGTAGTTGATCTCTGAGACAAAAAAAATTACCCATACGACCATGCACGCGAATCGAGGTAAAAAAATCGTCAAGAAAAATAATTATCATTTTTCTGAAAAAAAATCAGCAATTTTTTAATTGTCAAAAAAATTATTTTCAAAAAGCTTTTAAAAGCTTTGGAAAAAGATTTTTGTTTTTTAAAAAAGACAACATGTGAGGTACGTACCCTCTGCACAGGTACGTACCTACACATGCAAGCTACCCTATGGTTTGAGCATTTGGAAATTTATTAAGGTTTACTGCCACTTTTTGAGACCAAATATGTTATGGCAGTTGGGTAGGGGTGATAAAATCAGCTTCTGGAGGGACGATTGGTTGGAGGATAATGTTCTCAATGCCCACCCTCCCTACATCTCATTAATGACACATTTTAAAGCAATGTTGGGTGATCATGTCATAAATTATATTGAGGGTCTCTCCCCTTTCATATCTTGGAAGTGGTTACAAGCTCTTGTTGATGATCTACGCCCTATGTGTGAGGAGCTACAATGGAAACTTGACAAATGACCGCTGTTGGGGGAGGTTAAAAATGATAAGTTAGTGTGGAAAGGCCATAACAGTGGTGTTGTTACTATTAAGTGTGATCTCAATACCTATTATGCCAAGGCATCCTCCAAAGGTTGTTATAATATTTGGAGTGAGTTTGGCATTCTGAAGATGAATGCTTTCCTTTGGATTGCTTGGAAGAGGCATGCTTTGATGTGGGACAAACTTCAAATACTGGGAAAGGCTAGTCCCTCTTGGTGTGTAATGTGTAAGCAAAAGGAGGAGTGCAACAATCATCTGTTTATGCAATGTGAGGTGGCTTGGAAAATCTAGTGCCACTTTTTGGAAAAATGGGGCATGGTTTGGGTGATATGGAAAAATGTATCCTACCTCTTGGAATCTTGGGTTAATAAGATTATGAGCCTTAGTGTGTAGTTAATTTGGGAGGTGGCGCCAACAGTGATTGTGTGGACACTCTGAACTGAAAGAAACTGACACATCTTCATAGATGAGGAGTGGTTTATTGATAAGTTATGGGATAATATTGTTAGTACCAATGGGGAGTTGGAGGCTACCCAAAAGAAAGATGGCTAAGAGCTTAAGGAATTTGAGAAGAATTGGGCCAATGCTTGGCCCAACTATCATTGATTCATGTCAGCCAACGTCCCTAGTGCTGGGGATTGTATGCACCATAAGTGGGTTATACCGAACCCAGGTTGGCTCAAGCTCAATTTTGATGGAGTTGCCAAAGGGAATCTGGGCATTGTTGGAGGTGGTGGGGTCTTTAGAGATGCTTTGGGTGCTCCCATGTTGCTCTATTATGTTTATTTTGGTATTGACACCAACAATTTGGTTGAAGCCAAGGCTCTCTTGTGGGGACTAATGATAGCCAAAGAGAAAGTGTGGAGAAAACTATGGATCGAGGTGACTCCAAACTGCTCATTGAAGCTCTGCTAGACGGGGTTGTCCATAACTAGAGGTCAAGTGTGGTTGTTGAGGCAGAAATACATTTGTTCGGTAATTCTGTAGAGGTTAAGGTCATGCATATTGGCAAGTCTGGTAATAGTGTTGTAGATTGGCCAGAGAATGAAGGCGTCTACCTAAGAGAGAAGTCTAGGTGCATGTCGAAAGTATGGTTTGAGCGCATCCCATATGAAACCCAAATCTTGGTCACCAATGATAGGTCTGGCTAGCGTGAACAGTTTGTCTTGTTAATGCATGTTGTTGTGCGTTGTTTTTTCCTATATCTTTGTGTAGGCATCATGGCTAGTTTCAATTTAGCCTTCTATGTAATCGGGATTCTCCCTTTCATCTTTTTTTTTAGGTTCTTGGACCCTATAAAACTATGTTTACTATATCAAAAAAAATAACAAGTATCTATTTTTTTGGTGAAAGATGAAACTACAATGGCTATGTCAAACCCCTAGGTAAACCATCATATGCAAAATACATCACCCCATAATCCTTTCTCTACACTACACAAATTTATTCTTGCAAAACAACACAATTTTTTAAAATAGGTATCTTTGAATTCCTTACATTTTGTAGAGAAGATCTAGGTGTAGACCACACCTATATGATTCTAATACATCTACATTTTATATTTCAAAGATAGGAAGAAAGTGGTCTACAATTTTGTTTTATAGATCAATAAATGTATATAAAAAGTGTAATAACACTTGAAATGTGTCAAAAATTAGTCTAAAAAAAGTGAAAATATTCTATCTTGGTTAAATTGTTATCTTGTCAACAATTGCACAATAGTAGTATGTGTGCATCATGTCATTATCCGATAGCTACATACATTTAGAGCTTGTGCCATTTTTAGATGTAAAGTGTGTTTTGAATCAATTTTATAATTTAGATAGTATAATGTGAGTATAGAATACATGTATATGTATAATATTAGATGAATTCCTATGAATATAATTGGACACAATTGCAATAGAACTATTAAATTTTCCTTTATATTTGCCAATAATAAAATAATTAGATAGTCTCAAGAGAAAGTAATTGTTTTGGTTTTGATAACACCAAAAATAGAAAAGTCAAAGTAGTGTTACATTTCTTCATACTGATCAAAGTTGAACAACTTACCAAGTCACATTGTAGACTCATGTATTGTTCACTTAGATTATGTGGAAAATTTTCTACCAAAATAGGAGAAGTAGAAAACTAAGTTAGAATGAAATAGTTTTTTCCATGCAAATAAGCAATAAGATTCAAGCAATATTCTTATATAAAATGTATATTATTCATTAGACATGCTTTTAATTTAGTTGGTATTTAACATAAATAATCTAGAAGATAAAAGGGCAATAATGCAAGGTATTAAATATAATGTGTCTCGTAGTCATATAATTCTAACAAAATAATAGATTAAGCAATTGCATAGGTTTGTGTATTTTATCAATTTAGCTAATGTTAAAAATATATTTAGAATCAAGACATAGAGAAAAAATTAATATTTTCGTTAAATTATTATGATTATGAAGTGGAGGTGTTTTAAATCATCTAAACTTGTCAATAGTTAGTCAATACCATTGCAATACTTTTGGAAACAAATTTGTGTATTGTATTATGAGGTATATAAAACTCATAGAATAGTGCAACATGTTTATTAATATAGACATTAATAATATGGGGTACATAATCATGTCCTTAAACCTTGTGTGATATAGTAATATGAAATATGTAAAGTAGATTCAAGTGCTTTTTGGATTAAACTATGCGAGATTTTTCCATTGATGTTTTGGATCACACTCTAAGATCCATAATCATGCCTACTATACCTAAAGTAGTTAATTCAATTAGAAAATAAATTATTAGGGTCTAAAATCATTTACTAGAGACGATTCGATTTTAAATTTAGACATGGAACATATAGTAGCAATGATGTCCAACAAAATATCATAAAGTTTTTCTCTTTGTTTGTAGGTTTTATTATTTATTTAAATTCATCCTAATTTAGAGTACATGAAGAAGGTTTATCAATCTCTAGATGTGTGCCATATAAATATAATTTTGAATATTCAAGTGGTACCATTATTATTTAGATATAGTTATAAACATGAAAATACAAATGGCCAATGCAACCCAAGTTACCTTATTTAAGCATCTACAAATGATTCCCTCATTTGAACAAGTTACAATAGATGAATGATAAATGCTTCAAGAATAACAAATACTTTGACAATATAAAGTTTAATCATGATATAAAAATAACTAAGTATAAACTTTAGGAAAACATACAAAATAGAATATAAACTATAGGATAATCTATTCCAAATGTAATATTTTGTATAGAAGTAAATTCCAAATATAATTTCACATGCAAACCTCATATTGGAAGTGTTGACAATATAATTGACTAAGTCATGTTACTATATGAATGAATGGCACAAAATTGATATTGGTAATAATATAATAGTTAGGAAAACATGGAGACATTAAAATAAAGATATTGTGATTGGAATATTATATAATACAACAAAAAATCAAACATAAAAAATAGCATTCAAAAGTGTTGTCACATCTAGTTATGTCTATAGCACAAGAAATAGATTGGTATATTATTTATTAACAAAGGGGTGATATTTTAATAAACTATGCAAAGAAGGCCACTATCACTCAGTAGAAGCATGGATATTTTTACTATAAATTATTTTACAAGTAGCTAGACCCATATGATTGTCCCAATTACTATCATTATTATCATTCTCATCCTACCATAAAGAATCCTCATACTCAATCAATAATTGATCAATAAAACATTTTCCTTCAAATATTTTCCCTTGATCTTCCTTCATTGGGAGATGATAAGTCAGACATTCAAATATTTTTTATTTTAGAAGGTATTAGTAGTTTCCACTATCTTATCCTTTCTCTTATTGAATGATGTGCTAGTTGGGACTTGGTAGTCCTTGTATTTTATATTTTGAACTCTATATACTTCCTATGGTGGACACTCTTCTTAAAAATATTCATTTTTTACCACAATTTAATTTTATATTTGAACGCATTTTAGACTTCTTTTGTTTACTTTAATGATTAGAACTTTGTTTTTTATTACTCATATTATCTACGAGAAAAAAATATTCATAGGATTACAATCTAGACTTAGATTTATTTTTCAGGCTATTTAATGTTTAAAAACAAATTAAATATATGAAATGAAAACACTTTTTATGACATGAATAGGTAGAAGAGAACATGAGCATTAAAAAAATGCAATTTGAAAAACACAAAAAAATAAAATAAAATAAGTGTTTAATGGTCACTTAAAATTCAAAAAATGGTTAATTAGGATATGACACCCCATGATGAATTAAACAAATCACTAGTAGCAAGCCTTAGAAAATGATAGACCAAGCTAAATGAGAAACATTGAATACTATAATGACTTTCTAGATAGTTTGAAACTTGTGAATCCTTGTCTATCTAAAGTCTAATAAAGAGAATCTCCCAATCAAATTATGCACCATAGGCAAATACAAAGAAAATTAAGGATTAAGATTTGAAGTAAAATAAGTGTTTAATGGTTACTTGACATCCATAAAAATAGGTACTTGAGATTTGAGACCCCATGATAAACCAAACTAGCCCTTGACAATAAGCGTTTGCAAAGGATACATCGAGGCAAAGGAGAAAGCTTGGGTCCTAAATTGCCTTTCTAAATAGTTTGAATATTTTGACTCCATGTATTTAGAGTGGAATAAAGATAATCTCTTAATCAAATTCTATAATATAGGAAAATGCAAAGAAATTCAAGCATCCATATTACAAAAATTATAATTATAAAAAGGAGTAAATATGTACAAATTATACTCATTCCACCATGGTTGAGTGGGCTAAATGGTAATTTTGTGTTGCTCTTCAAAAGATGTATGGTCATAATTGGCCAAATTATACTTAAAATTATCTTAATCCATAAGAACCAAGAGCACATGGATTTGAAAAATATATGAATAATAGTCTTGTAACTCATTTAAAATACTTAAGCTATCCATTTCCAATCAAATTTTTTAAGGAAAAATATCACACAAAAGAAGGATTTCCTTTGGCATAGAGTTTCCTACCACTAGAAATGTTCAACCTTGAGGATAAGTTGATTTTCAAGGAAAATTGTTGAGAATTATTATATCAAAAATATGTGAACCTAAATTGATTTATATGAGTATAATGCACAAAATTCTATTTCACAAAATAACATGCTATACGAGTTACTAATTTGTCAATGAATGTTAAATTGATGTACACTAGAAGGAAAAATTGTGGTCCAATTATTTGATTTACTTGTAAGTATCTAATGATACTAAAATAAATTATGATATGTGCCCGCAAATAAAAAATTATTATAGAAAAACTACAAATGGATTTAAACGATTGGTATGTTACAAGAAAATTGACTTGTTAACAAAATATATTATTGTCAGTATTATTAGAAAAGACGATTTTTTATTATGTTATCAAAGAAAGTTTGGATGTTTAATACCCATAGCAAAGTTATCAAGCTAGATGACCTATGCTCCCTTAAACTTCAAGTAGATATTAAAGAAAATTACTTGAGATATAGGCAATGTGTAACCAAAATTACATAAGCTTCCATTTATATATTATAAGGATAATTTTATGGTTGTTTCACAAATGGAAAATTATAATCATAGGCAACTTCAGTTGAAAGTGTACCACTAATATGGTTGGATGTAAAGAATTATAATGGATAATCAATTTTCTTCAAGATGATGGTATATACAAGAATGACTATTAGTGTAATAATTTTACATATTGATATTAATTAAACTTAGAGGTCAATTAACATAATGTAATTCTTCATAGAATAGTTTCATGAAAACTCTATAAGTTTAAACATGTAAAGATAAATTAGTTGTAAAGTTCGTACCAATGAATCCATTAGATTACTTATAATGTGAAATGATTCCTCGAATAATAATTTAGTGTTCATCATTATAGAAGTTGTATTGGAATCCAATGTAGTTGGGAGATGATTCATCGAAGGTGGGTAGCTTCAAAATCCCAAATGCCTAAAAGCCATTTTCAAAGTATTAGAACATGAATTATGAATTCATCTTCTTGATTCACCTCAAATATGGGAATATCAATATTCATCATCCATATATACATATTGGTAAAAAATAATTTGAACATACATCTAATAAAATATGTGCTTCACCATCCTCAAATAATTTTGAAGAACATGCTTTTTACTTCAATTACTAACTATTTTAATGTACAGAATATAAGACAACACAATCATAAAGAATCTCTTTATTATTTATGCTTACCTCGAGGTGGTAACTTCTTATTAGTTGTTGCACAACTATCAATCTTGGTTTGGTGAGGATTAAATGAATATTAGGACAATAAAATAAGACTAATAAGGTTCACATGGTCAATATAAAATAATGGGAAGTATTATCAGCTAATACAAAAAATATGAGTGATAATATTTTAACTATTAGAATGGAAAACTCTAATAACATCACACCATCATAAATAGGGTTACCCATCATATACTACATGTTGGAATCTAAGAAAATAATGATTCATATATTTGGCCTAGACTATCAAGATAACACAATTATGCAAAAATCTTATATTTCAAGATACTTGATTCATACTAGGCTTTCTATTTATAGTACTGAAAATAGGAGAAAAATATGAGAGAAAGAAAAGCAGGAATATTGTGCTAAGATTATTGATTAGAGAAATTATAATGAGTGTGAGTTGGACTTTCTATTAGCTATTTAAGTTTTAGGTTAGTATAAAGAATCAATTTCGTGCCCAGTTATTATTTTAATAATATTTAATTAATATACAATAATCAATTGCATATCTTTATAATTGTATGTCTTGACTATTCCATCTAACTACTCCTACTTAATTTTTCCATTTATTATTTTTATCTCCTCTACAAGATATATTATAACAAATGAACTATTTAAGCATCTAGACTCCAATCAATTAGCCTACCATAAAGATTCATTGTTAAGCACTTTACCAATTCATGATCTTAGGATTGAGTTTATGGGATAAATAAAATGTATTTTTCATATGCATCAAGAAAAGTCAAGGCTTCTACAACTTATATAAAATATTATGATAAATCAAGGACTCTTGATGATTAATTAGAGCACATAGAGGTCCAAGTTTCATGCGAAAATTTTATTAGAAGTAAAGTAATAAAAAATGTTGTTATATACAACCTTAATTTTGATTTAGGTATCATACATGAAAGGAGATATAAAAGAGAGAAAAATGATGAAGGAGGAAAAGGTGTGGAATCTATTTCCTATAGTAATAGAGAGGAGAGGTATGTGCAAAGACCAAATGATAATATGTTATAATGAAATTAATACAATTAGTATAATATAATATAGTGATTTGTATGGGGAAAACCCTCATGGGAGAAAAATTCCACTTCAAAGAAACTCATTGTATTACTTAGTAATTGATGCAGGGGCATCCTTGATGAACTTTTTGATGCAAATTGTTGTCATGTTGAAAAACTCTGAGTTTTGGTTTGTTCCAGGTCAATAAGGTCATTTACGACCATTTGGAGCCATTTAAATCCATTTCATGATGTTTTGGTGCAATATTGTCAAATGTTGTTAAAAGTTGCAAATGTTGCAAAATATTGTCATTATTGTCAAAAACTTGCAAAAGTTGTCATTTTGGGTAACCAAGGAGTTAGAGGTCAGTTTTGAAGTTGGGATTGATTGTGACATGATAAATATGCAATGTAATCTTGATCACAAAGGTTGGAGAACATCCAGAATGAGAAGTCATCATTTTGCCACGTTTTGCTTATGTTTTCTTGTGTAATCAGACTGTGAATTGTATTGTATGGCTTGATATAGGTTGGTACAACCTGAAAAACAAATTGGATTAGGTGTGGAATGTTTCTACCTTCCTGATGCTTTTGGTTTGAGAAATTTTCATTGAGTTTTATGGGAGATATCCCATTTTTTGTCTTGATAAGTCAAAACCTTGCCTAGGGTTTCCAGGGAGTAAATAAAAACAATGGGTAGAGTTGCCACCAATGAAACCCATGAGACTTTGTGGAAAAATCCATCTTGATGCTTCCCATGTGTTGGAAAAAGGAGGATACCTGGTTCTCATTTTTTAAGAAGTTCTTAATGACAGTAGGCTTACATTTAGGTGTAAACTGTCCTAAAACCCTAGGTTCAATGTTGTTTGGAGAAATTTATGCACCATTTATTGTTGAAAAGATGGAGAATCACTATGGGATGTTGTGAGAGGTTTGCAAAAGCATAGGGTTGATTTGAAAAGTTATTTTTTTTCTCTTTGTTTGATGTTATGGTCTAATGCACCTAGTGGCAACAAGTCTCAATTTGCATGAATCGTTGTGTTAATCACTTGGTTGGGGTTATGAATGGTTGGGAAATCTTAGAAGGTGTTGAAACAAGCTTGCACAAGCCAATACTTTTATGTTCCATGTTAGCTTCAATGATTGAGTGTCATTAGGGTGTTGTTTCATGTTTCGGGCTTTAGGAGCACAATGCCGAGAATGAATAAGGGTGCAGATTTGCATCATTATCTTGAAACCTTGTGTGGAAAGTGTCTAGGTTGTTGTATGTGAGTCCTTCCTCTGCATCATATTGGTATTAGAGCCAATAAAGACATAAATTTAGTTTAGTGAATTAAAGATAAGCAAAGATGCCTCCAAGAGGGAATGATGTTGAAAGAGCAATAGAAAGGTTATCCAAAGAGATGGGAGAAAAACTTGGCCAAGAGATGAGAGAAATGAGAGTAATTCTTGATTCAAGGCTTAAAAAATTTGAGAAAAATCAGAGAAGAGGTGTGATCACAAGAGATTTGAGTGATCAGGAAGAAGAGATGGATGAAAACAATCCACCACAAGAGGAACCCCATGAAGAAAGAGATGTTGAAGAGTTAAGGATGGAGAGATTGTTTAAAGTAGTCAGAGGTGAAGGTTCTAAATTGAAGATGGAACTCTTGGTGTATTCAAATAGCCTAAACAGTGAGGAACTTCTTGATTGGATTGGAGAATTAGACAAATATTTTAAATTTAAAGATGTGCCTGAGGAACAACAGGTGAAGTTGGATAGAACAAAATTGAAAGGGACATTCATCCCTTTGGTGGGACTATGTGCAAGAAGAGAGAAGGAAGAAGGGAAAGGAAAATATCACCTCTTGGGAAAAAATGGTTGCAAAGTTGAAAGGTAAATTTCTACCTAGTGATTATGCCACTCAATTGTATAGGAAACTGCAAAATTTGAAACAAAAAGACATGGATGTAAAGGCATATACAAAAGAATTTTATAAACTGAGTACTAGATCAGGCCATGTGGAAGAGGATGTTGATAAGGTTGAAAGGTATTTGAATGGACTAAAATATAGCCTACAAGATGAACTAAGTCTCACAAGTCCTAGAATGATAGAAGAATACTACCAACTAGCCGTGAAGGCTGAAGAAAAGTTGAAAAGAATGCAAGAGAAATAAAGCAGAGGTGGGGGAAGGAATTTTAGAGGAAGAGGATCATTTGATGGGAGAGGACAGTCCCAAAGGTCTCAAGGAGAAACAAGTAATTCTCAAGAACAAACCTCAGATTCAAGGGGCAGTTTTAGGGGAAGAAGATCAAATTTTAGGGGCAGATTTGGGAATTGAGGAGGATCACTTAGTGGCTTCACTAGAAAATGCTATAAATGTAATAAATTTGCAGGCCATCAGGCATGGAAGTTCCCTAAAGAATATAAATCTACTTATTTTAGGAGTGAAAAGAGGAATCAAGTAGCACAAGGTGGAGATGTTGAAAGTGTAAATTCTTCACCACAAATTTAAGAACTAGAAGTTGGAGAGTCTTTGCTGAT
The DNA here is from genome assembly GCA_007258455.2 of Sequoia sempervirens. Taxonomy (NCBI): domain Eukaryota; kingdom Viridiplantae; phylum Streptophyta; class Pinopsida; order Cupressales; family Cupressaceae; genus Sequoia; species Sequoia sempervirens. Next base: position 67,608 of record VDFB02366455.1, read on the forward strand.
GAGGAGAACCTTGATCAAAGTGCCCATGGAGAAGGAGCCACCCCAAAGAAAAAAATTCTTCAAGACCACTTGCAAATGCCAAGGTAAATGTTGTCAGGTTGTCATTGATTCTGCTAGCACTGATAACTTAGTTTCTATGGAAATGGTAGAAAAGTTAAAGTTGAAAAGATTACCCCATGCCACTCCATATAAGGTCTCATGGCTCAACAAAGGGCAACAAGTGTTAGTAAATGAGAAAAGTTGGGTAGAATTCCAAATAGGGAGATCTAAGGACAAAGTTTTGTGTGACATCATTCCCATGGATGTTTGCCATATGTTGCTAGGTAGACCATGTAAATATGATAAGAAGGCAATCCATGATGGTAGGAAAAACACCTGTCATTAAGAAGGATGGGATCTCTTATACTTTGACACCTTTGAAAGAGGAAATCCAAGAACAAGAAGTGGGATCTAGTGTGATGGTGGTAGTAGAGAAAGAGTTCATTAATACCATGAAAGAAGAGGAAATGTGCTTTGCAATCATAACCAAACCTAGGACTGTTGTGACAACAATTAAGATGGATGAGTTGCCTTTAGAGATCCAATATTTTCTCAAGAAACATGCTAATATAGTGGTAGATGAGATCCCAAACTCATTGCCTCCAATCAAGGGTATAAGTCATCACATTGACTTCATACCAAGGGCTAGTTTGCCTAATAAAGTAGCATACAAAATGATACCACAACAAAATGAGAAGATCAAGAAGTAAGTGTAGGAGTTGCTTGATAAAGGGCTAATAAGAGAAAGCCTTAGTCCTTGTGCGGTTCCCACTATCCTAGCACCCAAGAAGGGAGGAGAATGGAGGATGTGCATTGATTCTAGAGCCATAAATAAGATCACAATTAGGTATAGGTTCCCAATTCCAAGTATTGAAGATTTGATGGATTGTCTAAGTGAAGCAAGCTTCTTTTCCAAGATAGACCTTAAGAGTGGATATCACCAAATCATAATCATGCAAGGTGATGAATGGAAGACAACATTTAAAACAAATGAAGGGATATATGAATGACTTGTAATGCCTTTTGGTCTCTCCAATTCCCCTAGCACATTCATGAGACTAATGAATGAAGTGCTCAAGCCTTTTATTGGTAAGTTTGTAGTGGTTTATCTTGATGAAATTTTAGTTTTCAGTTCTAGTAAAGAAGAGCACTTGCATCATTTGTATTTGGTATTATGAAGATTGAATGAAGAGAAATTAATGATTGAAAAAGTGTGAGTTTCTAAAGACAAAGCTGTTATATCTTGGGTTTGTGATCACAAAGGGAACATTGAAAATGGATCCTAGCATAGTTGAAGCTATCTTGGATTGGCCTCCACATAATTCAATTGCTGAGGTAAGGATTTTTCATGGATTAGAATTTTTTTATAGGAAATTCATTAAGAGTTTCATTCATGTGTGTGCACTCATAATAGACACCATGAAGGGAGATAGGAGAAAGAAGTTTGTTTGGACTGAAGAGGCTGACAAGAGCTTTTAGTATTTGAAGAAAAGGGTAGTAGGTTAGCCTATATTGGCTTTACCCAATTTTAATAAGGTCTTTTCCATTGAGTGTGATGCTAGTGGCTATGTTATAGGTACATTATTGAGTCAAGATAACTGACCTATTGCTTTCTTTAGTGAGAAACTGAATGAGGCTAAAAAGAAATACTCTTCTTATGATCTAGAAATGTATGCTATGGTTCAGTCTTTGAAAAAATGGAGGCATTATCTTCTTCCAAAGGAGTTTATATTCTATACTGATAACCATGCTCTTCAATTCCTAAACACTCAAGAGAAAATCAGTCATAGGCATGTCAAGTGGGTAGAATTCTTGCAATGTTTCACTTTCACTATTAAGCATAAGAAAGGGTAGTCCAATAAATTAGTTGATGCCTTAAGTAGGAGGGCACTAATGGTGCAGGAGATTCAATTGCAAAGTGTGGGAGTTGAAGCATTAAAAGATATGTATGCTGATGATGCAGATTTCAAGGAGATATATGAGTTTTGTTTGTAGCCTCATAGCAACACCAATGATAAATGGTTTGATTTTATGATTCAAGATGATTTTCTATTCAAAGGGGCACAACTTTGTGTACCTAAGTGTTCAATGAGAGACAATTTAATAAAGGAAAAACATTGTGGTAGTTTAGCAGGTCATTTTGGCCTTGATAAGACTTTGGAGCAGTTAAGAAGACATTATTTATGGCCAAAAAATCAATTTGATGTGAAGAGAAGAGAATTTGATTTCAAAGTTGGGGATTTGGTTTTAGCCCATCTCAAGAAAAAGAGATTTCTAAAGGGTCAATACTCCAAGTTGCAAATGAAAAAGATAGGGCCTTGCAATATTGTGCATAAATTTGCAAACAATGCATACGAAATTGAGTTACCCAAAGGAGTTGGCATTTCACATATATTCAATGTTTATGATTTGTACCCTTTCAAAGGGGATGCTATTGCAAATGATGGATCAAGTTCACATTCATTCTTAGATGTTGAATGGGTCCAAGATCTTCCACCTAGCATACCTATGGAGTTGGAATGTATCATTGATACCAAGGAACTCAAGAAGACAAGGAACAAGGCATTTCTCCAATATTTGGTCAAGTGGAAGGGTCTTCCCATTGAAGACGCAACATGGGTGACTGAAGTAGACATTCTCAAGCATGGTTGTACTGTTGTAGACCTCCATTCAAGTGGAACTTGATTTTTTTCTCTATGGGGAGTATGATGCAGAGGCGTCCTTGATGCACCTTTTGATGCAAATTGTTGTCATGTTGGAAAACTCTAAGTTTTGGTTTGTTCTAGGTCAATAAGGTCATTTAAGACCATTTGGAGTCATTTAAGTCCATTTCATGATGTTTTGGTGCAATGTTGTCAAATGTTTTTTAATTTTTTTAAATGTTGCAAAATGTTGTCATTATTGTCAAAAAACTTGCAAAAGTTGTCATTTTGGGTAACCAAGGAGTTAGAGGTCGGTTTTATAGTTGGGATTGGTTGTGACATGATAAATATGCAATGTAATCTAAATCACAAAGGTTGGAGAACATACAAAATGAGAAGTACATCATTTTTCCACATTTTTCTTATGTTTTCTTGTGTAGTCAGACTGTGAATTGTATTGTACGACCTAAAAATAAATTGGATTAGGTGTGGAATGTTTCTACCTTCTTCATGCTTCTAGAATGTAGAGCAGGGAGGAAAAATATTAAAAAAACACAATTCAAACTATTTTGAACCCTCTTTCAATCACCAAAATTCAAACTTACCCTTATTCCTCAATTCTTCCATATGTCTCTTGTAGCATGGCAAGCAGAGAAATTTTTTCATAACTTTTCAAAGAAAATTAAAACCCATAAACCAAATGGAATTTTAGATACCCATTTGGACACACTTCAACATATCTCAAAAGTACATACCTTCATTTTGGAACATATCCTCCAAATAATTGTTGCAATGCCGCCCCAAGGCCAAATTAGGCCACTTTAACAAAGCAACTTGGTGAAATTATTCGTCAAAAATCCCAAACTCAATTCCATCACTCTCAATAGGTATCAAATGGATTGAAACAATAATTTTTAGACAAAGAAACACTCATTCATGCATCAAACCCCAAAACCCTTGCTTTAGGCTTATTTCATGCTTGAAACATGAGGGTTTATTGAAAATCAATACCCCAGGCCCTATCTCACCTTATCACTGCCTCAAAAACATCAAAATATATCTTCACATGCTTAATAAAAGATCTCCCAACCTCCAACAATGCAATTTCATCAAACTACAACTTCTAGCCATCCATTTTGAACTAAAAACTCATGAAAATCACTTAGGGCAGCAATCAAAACCCCTCCAAATGCCTTCTCTGCTCCTAATAGTCATTCTAACACCTAAATCTATCCTATTTCACCCATTCCACCAAGTCTTAAACTAATCTACAGGTGGAATGGGTGATTAATCCATTTTATTCACTTTCAAACCCTCAAACAGGGTGTTCAGACCCGCCTATAGTAAAATGGTTGTAAAAACCTTAAATATTTATGAAATTAATTCAAACAAAAAGAAAAATAATCCTAGTTCATTCCCTCACATGTTTCATTATGCCTTCGTATAGAGTTGTATAAAGATCTGAACAAGTAAGTTTTTAGGAAAAAACACATAGAAAGTAGTGGTTTGTATTGCTTTTCTCAACAAAACTTCAACCAGCCCTCAATTTGACCATACACATTGTATATATATATCTCAGACATCCAAAAACCAACTAAAACCTGACTCCAACTGACTTTTAAACTCCATATGACCATTGGTCTTCTCCAATGTTGCATTTTTGCAACTTTTACATATGACAATTTTTGACAATATTTGGAAATATTGACATCTTTTGCAACAATGAACCCAACATGACTCAAAAGACTTAAATTAATTCTATTACATCACACATGGTCTATTATGACCTTATTTAATTATTAAAAACTCAAACTCCTAAAAACCAACTTAAGACCTTACTTGACAAAACTTGCAAAATTTAACCAACATGGTGCCCCTGCACCATACTCCCAACCTGAAAAAGACCTCAAGTCCCTTGAGGACTGTATAACATCAAAAGCATGTTTCCTCTTATCATTGAATTCTCTCCAATCTGCATCTTCATCTGGTGACCCTTTCCAATGAGTCAAGAATTCAAAACATGTATTGGCTTTGCCCTTCGACCAGTTTCTTCCTTGAATATGTTGTCCTCTACGTAATGGTTGTTGTCTCACTTTATCTTCCCTTAGAAATGTTGCTAAAGTTGCTTTCAAACTTGAAAACATACCTTTATTAAACTTACCTTGAACTATCCTTTCCTTCACTCTTGAAACATACTTGTATTCATCCACTTGTCCTTGCCTTTCAACTTGTTTCAATTCACCTTTTGCCTTCATTTCTTCCACCAGATTCTTTGCCCTTATAATATCTATATTATCAGGTCTATGCACCTTTGTATTGACTAAAATTAACTTCCCTTTAACATCTATTGAAACCAATGGACAAAGTACCATCCCTATCACAATCTCTTCATGCTTTCCTAGCCCTTTTTGAGTCTTCACAAGGAATTCATCTTTAACCTTCTCTTGACATGTTCTTGTCAACAACTCTTCACCTTTTCTTTCCAATACTGAATCATTCTTCACACTTACTATCTTCACATCTTCTTTTGGAGTGGCTGCAAACTATTCTTGTTTGTCTTCCACAAGTTTTACAAAATCCTTTTTGCCAAACATGATCACTTTTGTTGCCTTACCCTTTGCTTTATCATCCTCCTACAATGGTGTTAGAGCAAAAGTATTTCTATCCTTTTCAATAGTGTAAGTATTCTCTTCCATCATATACGACATGTCTATCAAACTGCCATAGTCTTCCAAGTAATAAATGACAACAATCTATAGGCAAAACATCACAAAGAACCTTGTCCTCATATCCACCAATGCTAAAATCAACTAAGGATTGTTCATTCACCAAAATAGACTAATCATCATTCAACCAAGAGACTCTATATGGTGTTTCATGAGGAATTTTCTCTAACTTCAATTTATCTACCATTTCATTTGACACCATATTATCAGTGCTTCATGAATCTACTACAACTTTGCATACCTTACCTTTGCATTTGTATGTGGTCTTGAAAAATTTTCTCCTTTGATTCAACTCCTTCTCCTTGGATTCTTTCAGTAGTTGTCTTCTCACCATCAATGACTCCCCAACTTCTGGAGAAACAAGTTGATTAGGAGAATGAACACTTTCACAATCATCCTCTTGTACCAATTGCACTCTCTTATCACCACTACTTGAAGTAGACCCTTGCTTCTCAGGAAACTTAAATGTTGGATTCCCAAACTAATTACAATGATAACATCTACCTAAAAATGAACTTGAACTCCTACCTCCACTAAATCTTCCTCTGAAACCTCTAAAGCACCTCTTTGATTAGTAACTTGTTCCTTGTTTTTGCTTGTATCCTCTTGTTCTTCAAAATTATGCCTTGATCCTCTTCCTCTATTGGTGCTACCTCTGCCTCTTGTCTTTCTTATTTTCTTTTTAGTTTCTCTTCTACCCTAGCAGCCAATTGGAAACATTCCTCAACTGTCCTTGGTTTAGCCAAACTCAATTCATCTTGGATTTGATACCTCAACCCACACATATACCTTGCAATCTTTTCATTTTCATCCTCAATATGACCAGACCTAATGCTCAACTTGTGAAACTCTTCAGTAAATGTCATAACATCCTTGTTCTTTTGTTTTAAACTTGGCAACTTCTTGAAAGTTTGTATGGCACGATCACTTGGCAAAAATTGTGCTTTCACCTTTGACACCATTCTATCCCATGAACTAATTTTTGTCTTTCCTTTCTTCAATATTTCCTCTTGAATGAAATTCCACCATGTAAATGTATGATCCTTCAACTTAGTCTTAGCAAATTTCACTTTCTAATCATCAACAACCTCCTTGAACTCAAAGAAATTATCTAGTGCATCTATCCAGTCTAATACCTCTTTAGCATCCAATTTTTCATTATACATGGGCACATCTACTTTCACATCAGAAGCATCTCATTTTACAACCTTGAGAATCTTTATCATCCTTCTCTCATTAGGATCCCAATCAACATCTTGGGTTCTTCCACTTGGAGGATTTTCTTGCTCACCTTCTTCCCCTTCCTCTCGACCACTTTCCTCATCAGTGGCCTTTCCTCTTCTTTGTTTTGTCTCCATTGCTGAAAACCTAGCTAAGATTGCTTCTTGTGATTCTTTCAACAACTTTATTTCCCTTGCAAGTACTGCACTACATTTAGGAGACATTTTGTCTTTTCAACTTCCCACTTTTCACACTTCAAACTGCAACTTTTCACCCTCAAATGATCTAATAATCTAATACCTATGATCTGATACCAACTTGATGTAAATTATGGAGGAAAACTATAAAAAAACACAATTCAAACTATTTTTAACCTTCTTTCAATTTCCAAAACTCAAACTTACCCTTATTCCTCAATTCTTCTATATGTCTCTTATAGCATGGCAAACAGAGAAATTTGTTCATAAATTTTCAAAGAAAATTCAAAACCATAAACCAAATGGAATTTTAGATACCCATTTGGACACACTTCAACATATCTCAAAAGTACATACCTTCATTTTGGAACATATCCTCCAAATAATTGTTGCAACACCGCCCCAAGGCCAAATTAGGCCATTTTAACAAAGCAACTTGGTGAAATTCTTCATCAAAACTCCCAAACTCAATTCCATCACTCTCAAAAGGTCTCAAATGGATTGAAACAATAATTTTTGGAGAAAGAAACACTCGTTCATGCATAAAACCCCAAAACCCTTGCTTTAGGCTTATTTCATGCTTGAAACATGAGGGTTTATTGAAAACCAATACCCTAGGCCCTATCCCACCTTATCACTACCTCAAAAACATCAAAATATGTCTACACATGCTCAATAAAATATCTTCCAACCCCCAACAATGCAATTTCATCAAAATACAACTTCTAGCCATCCATTTTGAACCAAAAACTCATGAAAATCACTTAGGGCAACAATCAAAACCCCTCCAAACGCCTTCCCGACTCCTAACATCCATTATAGCACCTAAACATATCCTATTTCACCCATTACAACAAGTATTAAACTAATATATAGGTGGAATGGGTGATTAATCCATTTTATTCACTTTCAAATCCTCAAACAGGGTGTTAGACCCACCTACAGTAAAATGGTTGTAAAAACCTTAAATATTTATGAAATTTGATAATAAAAAAAGAAAAATAATCCTAGTTCATGTCCTCACACATTTCAATGAATTTTAGATTATTATGCTTCTGTTCAAAGCCGTACAGATATCTGAACCAACAAGTTTTTAGGAAAAACATAAAGAAAGTAGTGGTTTGTATTGCTTTTCTTCAACAAAAATTCAACCAACCCTCAATTCGACCATAAAAATTGTATATATATCTTAGACATCCAAAAACCAACTAAAAACTGACTCCAACTGACTTTTAAACTCCATATGACCATTGGTCTTCTCCAATGTTGCATTTTTGTAACTTTTACATATGACAATTTTTGACAATATTTGGAAATATTGACATCTTTTGCAACAATGAACCCAACATGACTCAAAAGAATTAAATGACTCATATTAAATAATAGATGGTCTATTATGACCTTATTTAATGATTAGAAAACTCAAACTCCTAAAAACCAACTTAAGACCTTACTTGACAAAACTTGCAAAATTTAACCAACATGATGCCCTTGCACCAAATATCATGTTTTTTGTCTTGACAGGTCAAAACCCTGCCTAGGGTTTCTAGGGAGTAAGTAAAAACAATGGGAAGAGTTTCCGACAATGAAAACCCATGAGAATTGATGGAAAAATCTTTCCTAATGTTTCCCATGTGTTGGAAAAAGGAGGATACCTGGTTCTCAATTTTGAAGTTCTTAATGGTAGTATGGTTGCATTTGGGTGTAAACTATCCTAAAACCCTAGGTTCAATGTTTTTTGGAGAAATATATGCACCATTTGTTGTTTAAAATATGGAGAATCACTATGGGATGTTGTGAGAGGTTTGCACAAGCCTGGAGTTGAGTTGACAAGTTTTTTTTTGTCTTTGTTTGACGTTATGGTCGAATGCACCTAGTGGAAACAAGTCTCAATTTGCATGAATCGTTGTGTTAATCACTTGGTTGCGGTTATGAATTGTTGGGAATTCTTAGAAGGTGTTAAAACAAGCCTACACAAGCTAATACTTTCATGTTTCATGTTTTCTTAAATGACTGAGTGTCTAGGGTGTTGTTTCATGCGTTAGGCTTTAGGAGCACAATGCCAAGAATGAATAAGGGCACAAATTTGCATCATTTATCTTGAAATCTCGTGTGGAAAGTGTCTAGGTTGTTGTATGTGAGTCCTTCCTCTACATTAATAATCAATAGTTATGATACACTTGTATAGTCTAATCCTTTATAGGAGTATTAGGATCAAGATATTTGGAGTAATTCTAGAAACACAATAGTACCCACAACAATCACTATGAAACCTCCATATCAAGAATATAATAAATAGGAAAATAAATACATGGGACCATCAAATGGAAATTAGGAAACCATGGGATAAAATCACCCAAAATGTGTCATGCAAATCCCTAATCAAAATCCAATCCCAAGATAATTTCACAAGCTAAAAGTAAGATGTTCCTTCCTCCTATCATAAGCTTTCCATAATACACTCACCAACTAGGGAAATTTATTAGATCTCAAATCAAAATTCCTTATTATGTGTCATAACATGCATCATAAGTGTTACATTTGTGGTTATCGTTGCACCAAAATATCGACCTGTTAATGCCCAATACAATCGCCAGATTTATAAAAGATCCTCAGGAGGTAGTTAAGCCATGCCACGAACCCAAGCACTGCACTACACCAAGGAGACCAAGGGACACACCATTTTGTAACAATCCCCCCAGTGCAAGCAAGGGGTTCAAACCTATGACCTCGTCTCTAATACCAATTATTACATTGGTGTTGTCGTTGCACCAAAAGATCAACCTATTAATGTCTGATACAACTGCCATATTTATACAAGATCCATAAGAGGCGATTAAACCATGTCATGAAACCAAGCATCGTGCTGCACCAAAGAGATCAAGGGACACACCATCTTGCATCAATAAGTAGGTCAACAAGTGCGACTCCCTCTTACAACTATAAGATGCGCTTGCATTTCTAATGTAGAAAGCCTAACTTTTAAAGGTCATAAATTTTAATTTGAGAATTGAACTAGTAATTTTAAAACTAAATATGTTAAAGAGATTCATGTCACTATAATCAATTTGGTCCAATTAGGCCCATTCTGATATTTAAAAGTTAAAAAAAACCTCTTTGAGACCTAAAAATTGTATTTTTTCACAATATTAAGATACAAGGTTGAGACACATTTCCTACAATTCTACCACTTGTTGAAAATATTATAAGAGAAAAGGGAATAAAAACACTATCAACTATCTACTAGTTGTCAAGAGCCCATAGACTTACTACACCACCTAAACTTCTCTACATTGATTGACTTTGTTAACATACTTTCAACATTATGTAAAGCATCAACTTTCTCTAACATCACCATCCCATCCTCTACTATGTCATAAAAATGGTGCCATAAATCTATGTGATTCATCCTCACATGAAATTTTGGGTTCTTTTCCAAATATATGGCATTTTTTCTATCACAAAGAACTATGATAGCTCCCCAACTAAACCCCACATCTGAACATGATCTCTTAAGCTAGATGGACTCCTTATACACATAATCAATTTTATGCACTCCACCTATATAATGGACAAATAAATCATAACCTATTTCTTACTCATACAATTAATAGTACCACCAAATAAATTGAACATGTATCTAATAGTGGATCTTCTACTATCAACATCTCCTTCCTAATATGAATTTATGAATCCATGAATATACATTGAGTGTTTATTGCCTATATAGTCATCGTGATAACAAATAGAGTAATCCAAGGTACCTCACAAATATCTAAAGATCCTTTTGATTGTATCCCAATTATCTAATCTAGGATTATCCATAAAGTGGTTGAAGACTCTCACTACTTGAGAAATATCTAGTCTAAAATATAGACTATAACATACATCAAACTCCCAATTGTATTGGCATAAGAAACATAATGCACAACTTCCATATTTGTGGGTGTCATAATACATTGCTTAGCTGAGAGAATAGTTTCTACATAAATAGGAACACTTAATGATTTTTTTTATCTACCATGTTGAAATATTGTAGTACAAAGTTTACATACTTTATCTAGCCTAAACAAAGCTTTCTATTGACTCCATCTCTTCCAATATCCATAACCAATATTTACTTGGAAATCACCATGTCCTTCATCTCAAACCATGTTGAAGGATGATATTTCAAATCACAAATTATGTAACCTTACTATTACCAAAAAATAACATATCATATATGTACAATGTGATAACAAGAAATCAATTATCATCATGTTTATAATAAACATAATAAAATCATCTTATGGTACCACATCTTGAGAGAATATTTTAGACCATATAAATATCTATTCAATCTACAAACCAATTTTTTAGATCTCTTTCTATGTAGTGCTTAGGTTGTGTTAAATATATCTCTTCATCCAAGTCACCATGCAAGAATGTTATATTCAAAACCATCTATTCTATCTCTAAATAAAAATATATTGTTATAAATAACATGAACCTAGAAGATGTTAGCTTAAAACTAGGGAAAAAATATCACCAAAATATATCCCCTCAACCTAGGAATATCAATTCACAACCAATTTTACCTTGTACTTTTCAATAGTACTATTTGAGCTAATCTTATTTTTGAATACCCATTTACATCCAACATGATTTCTTCCTTCTAACAATGGTATCAAGTTCCATGTGTCATTATTCTTCAATATAATCATTTATATATTTATAACCACTCTCCAAGACTCTAAATCACCCATATACATCACCTCCTTCACAATTCTAAGCTCATTAATATTATTAATCAAAGAAAAAATATATCTCCAACCAAGATACCTGGGTTTGGTTGTTCTCTCTAATAGGTGGACCTCCTCAAGAGTTAAGGTGGAGGTTCTACCTCCTCTTTGAAACTATTTAAACTATTTGATCTCCCATCCTCTTCAAATCCTTCATAAGATCTTGCTTCAACCTTCTAAGTCTTTGGGGATAGTTGAATTGAGTCTTTCTTCTCATCCTCTTCTAGTTGTAACATATAAAAGAAGGATTAATCTCTTTGAAAATAACATTTCTCCTATTTATAACTCTCTTGGCCATAAGGTTGTAAAAATTTTACCCTTCCATACTAACATAATAGTTGATGAAGATATATTTCACTGCCTTGTTCTCCAACTTTCACCACTTTTCCCTAAGCACACATGTATATGCCTCAACACCCAAAAAACATAAATATTGTAATTAGGAATTTTTGTCCATATATGTCTTTATAAGACTATTGTCAAAAATATTTAATGTAGGTCTCATGTTGATTAAGTAAAAATTTGTAACTTCTATCGAAAAATTGTTCCAAGTTATCTCCACTAAGCATACTGCTAGCCCTCTCCATTAATGTTCTATTCATTATTTTTGCAGCTCCATTATGTTGAGGGTTGTATGCAATTTTATTATATCTCTCAATATCAGGCTCTTTATAAAATATATAAAATAAAACTCACTACCATTATTAGTCCTCAAAACCTTAATCTTTTTACTAGTGTAATTTTCCAAAAGAACCTTAAAACTAAGGACTTCAAATTTAATCATGAGGAAATAAACTCGTATCCTTCTATAATAATCATCTATAAAAGGTACATAATACAAATACTTAGAATAAAAGTAACATTAGCATGACCAAATAAATCTCAATGAATTAAATTCAACACCCTAGAATATTTTTGAGAACTAGAATAAAACTGAATATTGGTCATTTTTCATAGACATTATCATAAAAAATATAATTTAAGATTACAATAATTCATCCCCTAAAAAAGATTTTTATTCTTTTAGGGTCCTTAGAATTTATCACCTATATGGCCCCCTTTTTTGTGTAATAGAATTATTTTCTCCATAGGTAATTTGATACGTAGAGAAAAAGATCACTTAAGTACCTAAAAATAATGACCATTGTAAGCAAACACAACACTCTTGTTTATTGTCCATTATGATAGTGAAGGTGTAGATTCTACATATCTCTTCACTATAAGAACAATATAGCTATTATTTTGGATAGTGCATACATCTAGTTGAAATAGAGTGCCCACACACATACCCATAGAAAGAACCATAGGTCTTCACACCATCTTACACCCACCATTGAAAATAATAACTTACAAACCTAAATTATTGAGTTTTCTAACAGTGACACCATATACATGCAATACACTATTGATCTCCTTCACTCATCTATTAGGGAATCAAATCTAGACTCTACCATGACCAAATATGCTTGAATGATAATTATCATCAAGGTACACCTTCCCAATATCATATTCTTCATACTTTCAAAACCAACCCCAATAGGAGGTCATATGGAAGTAAGCTCCAAATTCTAACAACAATGTGCCTTTTGATTATGATTACATTACCTAGGTCTTGACAAAGTCATCTACATAATCTTGAGAGGAATTTTTGAACGCGTCATCTTAATCATTTTTCTTTTTCTTTTTCTCCTCTTTACAATCTCTAAAAAAGTACCTAGTCTTGCTATACTTCTAACACTTAGCTTTGTACTTTATAAGAGATTTGGATTTATACTTTCTTTTCTCGTTCTCCTTCTTCTTTCCTTTCTCTTTTATTCTTCCACAAATAGCCAAGGCCTCCTTAGTAGATTCATAAGTTTTTCATTACGTCTCCTCTAATAGAAAAGTAGTCATTACCTCATCCATTTTGAGTTTTATTGTAATGCTCTCGATTGCCATCACTAAGTGATCCCATAAGTTTGTAAAAGAACATATAAGTGTTATATAATGATTGTCCTCCTTTGTTTTTACTCCAAAAAAATAACTAGGTGGAAATCATATTTAATGTATTCAGATGCTCAACCATATAACCATTATCTATTCTTACAATGTATTAAATTATTTCTCAACTAAATCTTGTCAACCCAGGATTTAGCTTGGTAAAAGTATTCTTTCTTCCTCAATAGAGGTCATGTGTTGGTTTCTTCATGTACATTAGAAAAAACATAATCCACCAAGTAGAGCCTAATGAACCCCTTCATATTTTTGGGTAATAGATCCTAATTAAATTTTTACATTGTAGTGGGTTTGGATTTAGATATAAAAAACCCATAGACATTTTTCTACAAGCATATACTCCATATCAAGATTCCACATCTCAAATTTATTTTTTATTTAATTCTACATCTCTATCCTTGATGTGTTTTCCATTTTCATGCACTAATATCTCTTGCACAAGCTCCCACTCAAACTAAGATTAGAAAAAAAACCTTCTCCCTAATATCTAGGACCTAAGGTGATCAATATTTGATGCCAAATAAAAGGAATTAAAGGTGTCAAATACATTTATATTACCAATATACAAGATAAGGTATATGCAAAAATTTAATTAATTATATAGTTACAAGGGAATCAACACAAAAGTAATATACCATAACATTATTATTTACATGAGAAAAACCCTTTCTAGAGAAAATACCACAATCAAATACAACTCATATCATTTAGTAATCAATTATTAGAATAAACTTGCAAGCCTTTACAGGAGTATCACCAACAAGAGGTTTGAAGTAATTTTTGCATTACAAGAGTACCCGCAAAAATCATTATGAAAGCTCCATCTCAAGCACCCAATAAATAGGAGAAGCAATACATGAAACAATTAAATTGCAACTAGAAAACCGTGAGCTAAAGACACCCAAAATGTGGCTCCTAAATACCTAGTCAAAATTTAATGCCTAAATCCCAAGATGAGTCCACAAGCTAAAAAATAACATATTCCTTCCACCTATCATAAGCTTGTCGTAATTCACTTAGCAACTTGGGTGCCCTATTTTGGATCTATTATCTGCAATAAAATATTTCATATGACATGGAATAACGTGTTTCATAAGTTGGTTAACAAGTGTAACTCTCGCTTACAACTCTTCTATGCATCATATATGATCTTACATTTTTATGTGGAAGGGCTAACTTTTGAAGGCCACAACTTTGAATCTAGGAAGTCGATTTATGATATTTTAAAAAATTGAAGATCTCAAAGAGATCCATGTCATTGTAACCAACTTACTTTTATTAAGGCTTGATTCAACATTTTTAGGGAAAGAATCAAACTCTAGTGCCCTAAAATTATATTTTCTATTCTACGGCCTAAAAATTACATATTTTGTTCTTAACATTAGGATCTTAACATTAGGATACAAGATTGAGACAACTTTCCTAACAAATGAAGATAGTTAATCTTCATGTTCATTGAATATTATATTGAGTATTGATTTAATAGATATTTATCCACTAAACTAGGACTCTTGAAACTAGATTTGATTGAAAAAAGAGAGATGTGCATGAATTGATATTGGTGGGGTATTTCAGGGTTTTCTTGTCCTTCAGGAATTTTGGGTTGTGCTCTTATGCCTTGCATCTTTAAATAAAATCTTATGTAGGATGGGGACTTAAACTACATTAGAGGTCATAGTATGTAAGCTCTTTCTTTTCTCATTGATATGTATGTTAGTTGTATGATTTTAATTCTATTTTGATCATTTTTCCTTATGAATACAAATTATTTGTAAGGCATTTTAGTATTGTCTTGATAATTTTCTTTCTTCGAAACTAAATCAATTTCCCATGTATCTCCCAACTCCCTTGCATGCTCAACTTAATGAATTTTTTGAAAGTAATTTAACTTTAGCACATAGCTATCTAGAAAACTCATTTACATGCTCAAATTAAAAAAATAAAAATTGGAAGTACTAAATGTATTACGTAGTTATAAACAACTATAATTTAACTAAATAACTGCCCTATTAACTCAAGACTAAATATAGTAAATATGTATAGCTATATGGAACAATTTGTATTTTACCTTATAACAAACTTATGAACCTTGTTTAAGATAATTACCATATGACCTATTATTTTATTTTATTGCATTAATACATAGAACCCAAAATCTTTGTTTTCCACCATGAAATAGAACAAATAACATTTAAACTATGTAAGTTCTTTTGTATAAACATAAAGCAATCTTGCATGTTTGATTATTTAATGTTTAGTTTACATCAATAACCTACTCTTACTATTAAACTATGGGTATAACACTTAAGATTTCAAACTTAGGGTGAATAGTTAAATAATGACATTTCACTAGGAAAAAAAGATAGATGTGAACCTTTTATAATTGAATGTAGTTGTAAATAATTTTTAGTTAAAAGAAATAGTATGAATTTTACCTTATATCTTATAAATAATTCAAGAACCTCATTGAAGACAAATACCAAATGAAGTATTGATGCTTATTTTATTGTAGTGTCCAATGTAAAAATCTAAAACCTAGGCTTCCCATCATGAAGTAGAACTACTAGCATGCAAATTGTGCAAGTATTTTCATAAAATCACAAATAAATCTTGTATAATTAATTGCTCATTATTTAGTTTATGTTAACAACCTAGTATTACTATTAAGACATGACTCTAATCACTTAATCTTCCAAATTAAAGGAATAGTCAAATAATGAGATTTCACTAGGGAAAAATGATATATGTGAGCTTTTTAAAATTAACACTACAATAGATCTTTGTAGCATCCATCAATAGAAGTTTGGGGTTTTGAAGTGGATTCCTCGGCTCCTAACAACCAAATTTTCTTAAAAAAAATCAATTCAACGGTCAAAGTTCAAATTTTGTGACTTTAAAATAATTTAATTATTTTTACATGTGATTGAGATATTTGGTATAATGATAGATTCAAATGCTTGAGACTAACATGTCATGAATCCAAATCTTAACATTTTATTAATGAAATGCTTCTCACAACCTATTATCCAATTAATGCTTGTATTAATCATACTTTGTTAAATTATATTTCATACACCTTTAGGGTAGGGTCTCATGGAGGGGGGCTTCCTTAAAATTTGGAGCAGAATTTGCTTAAGTTTTTAGCAGAATATTTTGAAGCTGGTGGTCCCATGAATATTTGCAAGCTTCAAAATTTAAGTAGGTTGGTGGTGGAATGGTGGTGCTACCAATAAAAAATTAATAAATAAACAACATTTCCCTGCAAATTTGTGACAAGTGGCAGGAAAGTACTCTTAAGCAGGTGGGGCAATTTCTAGCCCCACCCCAATCTCACCAGCCGAAATTTTCAGCCACCTGCTTGTTTGGGCTGAAAAATATCCCATTTAATCTTGTAGCAGATTTTTTTTTTCCCATGAGACCACCTACTTCCGTGAAAATAGGAGCCCGAGCCCCCCCATGGGACCATACAGTTACTCATTAGATTTTTTTTTCAAGCATCATGAGATGGATGCAAACCAAAATAAGATCAATCCTTTTGCTAAAATAAAAATATTTAGTAAATAAGAAATTGCCTAGTCCACATGTTATGCACTTTCAATTTGACATCCATGTTGAGCTTAAATATTATGATAGTAACTTGGGCCTTCCCAAAATAATTTATGTCAAATTAAATAAGTAAAATATTTTTTTACTAAATATACTACTAGTTATTTCTATCACATCAATAAGGATAATTTTATCTTTACATATAAAATTCCTACTACACTATTTATCTAAATATCTCTATTGTCCTAACATCCATTAAATTTTTATCAACCACAATAATCAAATGTTATCACACAAAAGGTTTTATAGACTATAATTCTTAACCATGTAAGACCATTCAATAGCTTAAATGTTTTTAGGCAATGATAAAATAATTTAGCTTATGATAATTATGACAAATAGAAAATAATGTTAAAATTCCTTTCAATGTATTATGCTCTTGGTTTAATTAACATTAAAGCTAATAGATGCAAAAAAAAAAGAAGAAGAAGAACTATGAACATGATAATAAGTAAACACAATAGAGAATACACAAATGCAAACCTAGGCCTATCAAACCCAATTAAATGACATCGGAAAGAAAGTAAAGCTTTAACACTTATATTATTCTCTTTCATTCAACAACTCTTACTAGTTTTATTTTTATTTTAGTTTAGTCATGATCAATGACCTATTTTAGGTTCTATATTGTACTTTAAGGATAAAAGTGTGTATTTTTTTAATAAATTTAATTGTGGAACTCATTCTATTTTAGTTGTATAACTACTTTGTGGACCATTACACTTAAGAGAATAAAATCCACTTGCTAGAAGACTCAACCAAGCTTGAAAAGATGCATTTAGATTAATATTATGGTTGTGTTCCCCATGCTAATGGACATTCATCTCTATTGAAAGGAGATAAATATGTTCCAATCTCTCAGTCAAATTTAGGAGAATACTCATAGAGAGATTTGATGAAATTCCAATTGTTTGAATATTTTTTAATTTTTTGGGCAATGAAAACCATAACTTGCTGATAAACAATCCAAAAACTCATTGAAACTCCTTGTCTAGAGGTTCCCTGCTCCCTAAGTTGTGCTAGTTAAGATATTAAATTGGCTACAATTAATAGCAAATTAGAACATATGTATGAGACATGCCAATTGTTTTAAATTGTAAGCTTCAAAATCTATCAGTGTTACTATAAATTATTGGAATTGAGGATGATATAACTATTCATGGCTAAGTTCTTTCATCTATCACTAACCATTTGATACCTCGAGAACCTATGAAGTCAAGCTAGTTATTATTTCTTACCTTTTACATAAGATTTGATTAGGGTTTTTATGATTTTTATCTCAAAATCACAAAGATAATGACATAGTTGGGATGCCAAAGTCCAAAAATTTCATTGTGTACATCCCTCAATAAAAAATGATTGATTATAAAATGAAACATTAGATACACAAAAAAGAACCTTACCTAATTTTTTCTTCCTAAAATGGAATGTTAAGTGTAAAATTGATTCAAGTAAATAATCATTATGTATTCATGGGTTGTAATATTGATGTGAGGATGGGGATGACCCTGCAGTGCAATGGTAAGTTGCAAGCAACAACTTCCCTATTGTCTTAAGTTTGAATCCCACCACTGGATGGTGGGACGAACTATTGCTAGCCAGGGAATAAAGGGAACATTGGACGATGCACGTATGATGGAGGAAATCCTATGCAAGGGTGGCAATGATCGGCGCACGAAGGAGTGGGCGAGTGGTGGTTGGTGTGCGCTACCGCGGGGTCTAGGAGCTGGAGGGATTGATGGAGAGGTGGAGCTGGTATGGGGTTCAGACAGAGGATTAGCGCTGGGTCATGTAGGGAGCTTGACATGAATGTAGGCAGGCAAAGCAGATAGGAGGAATGGCATCAAGTCCTATAGCGAGCTTGGTGGGAATGCAGGGAGGTGCAACAGATGGAGGAATGATGCTAGGTCCTGTAGGGAGATTGGCGGGAATGTGGGCAAGCATAGGAATACGAATGGCAAGGATGAGGTCCCCCGAATGTGGCCTCACTGGTTCATAGCTCCAGTCAAAAGTGACGGGTGCTGGCCCTTACCAGCGATTTACCGAACAAAAAAAATGATGTGAGGATACAAAATCACATATGTTTGGAATTAAATAATCTTGGGAAATGTTTTAGGTAGATTAACATTCCTAAATATTTTTCATAATTAAGAAAAAATGGGTAGAATATCTATTTTGCATTTTCCATGCACCCAATAGTAATAAAATTCAACTCCTTAGTGAATTATACTTTTTCTAGTACCCTTGTAAAATTTTAATAAAATTAAGTCTACTTATAAAGCTTCAAGAAGGTAGGTTTGAAAGGAAATAAGGTATGCATAAACACTTCCTAAACTAATCTTAAAGGAGAGTATTGTGCAAGTTTTAGATATTTATAATTATAAAAAGGAGAAACGCATATAAAATATAAAATAAAATCATACCACAACACAAGTATACTTGGGAAAACCCTTTTGGGAGAAAAACCTTAAACTCCAAAGAAAACTAATCTATTATCTAGTAATCTAAATATGGTTACAATGCACTTATAACTTATATATCTTTTATGGCCCAGTATCATCAACTAGATATTTGGAGTAATTGTTATAGCATAATAATGTTATAATTGTGGAAAGCACGAGATGCAAGATCAAACAATGAACAAAAACACCTTCCACATAAGAGATTTGTAAAACAATGATTTGTTATTCCTCAACTAGAAAATACTTACAAAATGAAAAGCTTTCTTGAAACTCCAAAGAAATAATACAATGAGGGAGAGTGCTTTATAAGAGCAACCCTAAATAATAAAGGGATTAGTTCATGACAAGTGTTGTCATCCTATGTGATGAGACAAATTGATCTAATAATAGCTCACTCTAGTTAATAGAAAAAATCATCCTAAGTTTAGCTTAAGTGCATAAAATGAATTAGACTAATAATCAATTAATTATTAGCTAATGCGTGATTAATCTAACACTCCCCCTAAGTAAAAAGTTAGGGAGTAGCTAAAAACCCTAAATAGAAAATGCATAAAAGAAAAGAATGCATGATGGGTCTCGAAAAATAAGGCGTAATGATATATAAACAATCTAATCTCTCACAACTGGAGAAAAGGTGAAAACCTCATGGGAAAGACTCCTCTGCAAAAGAGAGAAAGGTGAATGAAGGACTAAGAAGCCTCCAAAACAATGTCCCAAGAATAATAAGAACATGAATTTCCATATGGTAAGTGCTCCATCTCATCGAAATGCATGGGTAACCGACTGTTGAATTTTCCTAGTACATAGGAACACAGACAATGTCCCAAAAATAATAAGAACATGAATTTCCATATGGTAAGTGCTCCATCTCATCGAAATGCATGGGTAATCGACTGTTGTATTCACCTAGTACATAGGAACACAAACTAGATACATAGATCACTCCAATACAAAATAAAGGAAGCATTAGCACCAATACTAGAAACCCCTCCATAATGCAAAAAGGGTGAACCAAGCTAGGTCCACTAAAAATTTGTGTCACTTTTAAGTGCATGAAAGAGAACAAAGAACATTTGAATGTGCACATGAAATTAATTGTAAATAAAAAGGGTGTGCAAACTAGGGTCACACTCATGAGGCACGAATCACTTGGATTTGATGTTGTTGTAGAAGGAACACTCACTTGAAAAAAGTGTGATGGAAAAAAAAAGGCACTCACAACCCATCCATGGAACTTTATAACATATTGTGAGTACAATAGGTACAACAATATGTGCAAAAATCCCCAAAAGCAAATGCAATAGTGGAACTTTATCTCAGTGCGTCTACAACAAAAAAATTGCATGCAAAAGATGTCTATAATGTATCAATAGGACAAAAGGTTGGAAATATATGTAGAACAACCTAAAACAAGACATCCCACACAAATAGAAAATTTCAATGAGCTAAAACATCCAAGTAATTCACTAGAATGTGAAAAACAAAAAATTGGATAAAATGTACCTAGAGAAAAATATGGAAAAATTGCATGAATATCTTTGAAGAGTCTTGAAAGACTGTCTCAACATTGTTGGAATTGTGAAAAATAGAGAAACTGGTCAAAATTTGTGAGCTCGGGAGTGACAACAACACATTTGAATTTGATAGGTTGTAGAATGCACCAACAACAAAAAATAGTGATGGGACCCACACCACTAGAAACTATATGGAACCAAATTTTTGACGATATCTCATTCACCCAATTTTGATAGCTTACACCCAAGTATGGACAAAAGAAAAAAATGCTCTTTTAGGGCCAAAGGGGGCTTGGAGGGGGCCTTGCCTTGTGACCATACTGTTGATGTCAGCAAAATATTCAAGGAATATTCCCTGTGCTTGGGAAAAATTCTAGTCCCCTGAAAAACCAGAGTTGTTGGAATATCCCTCTAGATTCACCGGAAAAAATATCACCTAAGTTGATGCAAACTAAAAAATTGTTGCACACCAGAATATTCATAAAAGGTCATTGTAGTACGAAAAAAGAGCACCGAAAAGTCTTTTTCGGTTGGTTGTCAAGGGCTCCCGGTTGGGGTCTAAGCCATTGGGTGGATTTAAAAGGCCGTCACCAATGGAACCCTTCCGAAGTGCTTTATTAAAAGTGCAACACTGATTTTTTTCTCTTTTTGTTGATTTTTTTTGGTGCAATGGTCGTACGGTTGCTATACAAAAAAAAGGGTCTTAGAAGCTCCTAATAGTGAAATAGTGAAGATTTATAGTCAAATTTCATCTGTTCAACCTCTTTAATGCAATGGCGAAATCCTTTTTGTGCCAAAATGCACCAAATTTTTTTTGAACTCTAAAAATTACAAAAGAAACAATGAAGATTCTAGATTTGCTCCTATAACCCTAGTCGAGAAAAAAAACTCAAAAATGGAGAAGGGGTTTGTTGAATCAATGCTCTAACACCATATTAAAATTGTGAAAGACATGAGACACATGATCAAGCAATGAACAAAAACACCTTCCATGCAAGAGATTTTCAAAATAATGATTTGTTATTTCTCAACTAGAAAATATTTATAAAATGAAAAACTTGCTTGAATCTCCAAAGAAATAATACAATATGGAGAGTGCTTTATAAGAGAAACCCTAAATGATAAAGGGATTAGATCATGACAAGTGTCTTCATCCTATGTGATGAGGCAAAATAATCTAATAATAGCTCATTCTAGTTAACATAAAAGATCACTCCTAAGTTTAGCTTAAGTGCATGAAATGAATTAGACTATAATCAATTAAATATTAATTAATTATTAACTAATGCATGATTACTCTAACACCCCCCTTGAGTGAAATCTTAGGGAGTAGCTAAAAATCCTAAATAGTGCATGCATAAAAATCAAAGAATGCAAGATGGGTCCCAAAAAACAAGGCCTAATGAGGTACCCATGTACAAACAATCTACTCTCTCACAAGTAGAGAAAAAGAAAAAACCTCATGAGAAAAAATCCCCTCCAAAAGAGAGAAAGGTGAATGAAGGACTAAGAAGCCTCCAAAATAATGTTCCAAAAAGTATTACAAAATCTGATGCCTCTGATACCTATAAACTCCCTATCAATACCTCCATCTTAAGCATATTATAAATAGGAGAAGTAGTACAAAAAATCACCAAATGGCAACTACAAAATGATGAGATAAAACCACCAAAAATATTGGTGCCCAAATACCTAGTTATAAAAATAACACCCATATTCCAAGATGACTTCATAGTATAAAAATAGCATATTCCTTCCACTTATCATAAGTACATCATAATCCACTCACCAAATCAAGTGTTTTATTTTTGGCTTCATCATCTCCATTCAAAGATGTCATATGATGTGTCCTAATGTGCATCATGTGGTCAACAAGTGTAACTATCTCTTACAAGCCCTCTTTTTGTGTCCTAAATGTTTTTACATTTCTAATTCTTGTCAAATTTTGGTGGTCATAAATTTTGATCTAGGATATTGTTTTTGATGGGGAAAAGTAGGTTTTGATGGGACCTTAAACCCATTACATGCTGATTTTGAAAGGACCCAAAACCTTATCAGAGTGAACCATGTTGCAAAAAAGATAAGCCACATACTAGTAGCAACCCAACAACAACAACACTAAGAAGAAACAAGACTACAGAGGACAACTCATGTTGTAGAAAATATGTTTTGAGGGGAACCTAAAACCTCTACAACCAAGTTTTACCTAGGGCCTAGAACCCAAGAAACTAATAGAAACTACTTGAAACAGTCAGGAAACAATGTAGCCAAGCTGTAGCAAACCATCTGCTTAGTAACAACAACACTAAGCCATGAAGAAGAGGGAAACACAAGCTCCCAATCAAAACAATCAAACCAACTAGATTCTCTACCTCAATACAAGAAAAACCAGGCAACATTGAGCAAGAACTCCCCTTAGAATACCTGACAAACCAAGAAGCCAACTCAATCTCCATGACTGAAGGAAAGAGCTCCCCTCTATTGGAGAGGATCACATGAACACCTTTTATACTGAACCCAAGGCTCACTAGTAGCCACAAACTCCACCTCAATAGGAGTAACTCCCACCTCAAAAGGGATAGCAGCTGAGAAAACTAGAGCAAGGAGCTTCCAACCAAACCCACAACACCCATCTTCAACTCGATAGAAGAGGAATCCACCTCCATAGGATAAATCTTCATCTCTATAGAAGAAACAGGCTGAGGAACCAAGGAGAAAGCCACCAAACCAACAAAAAAAATAAACACACCATCCTTTGGCATACCTGACATTAGGAAAAAGAGGAATGATAACAACAAAATCAACTGGGTCTGAAGAAAAGGCATGAATAATAACCCAGCCAACCACCCAAGAGCCAAAAGAAGAGTAGGACAACCCCTCCAATTGTAGAACTCCAATTGGACAAACAACCCAACCAACAAGAAGAGATCCATAAGAAAGATCATACAAATACAAATTTGTATGCAGAGAAAAGAAGTTCCCACACTCAAGAAAAGCACCTCGAAGAAAAAGGGGATCTCAATGACAAACACACACAACAACTTGGAGAATCGAAGAAACCCAGCCCATAGAACAAGACAAAGCTCATATCCTTAACCAATAGCTCCAACATCCTCTACCTCAAAGGAAAAAACAAACACCATCTAGATTCCACATAATCTAAAACCCTTAAATGGCCCATAGTAAGTAAGCCCAACACCACTCCAAAAATAGGGGAGGTCCAAAGAAAACACCATTGGGAAAAAATGCACTAGAGCCACAACACCAGCAAGCAACCCCACACTCAGAGGGATGAAATCCTCCCAAAGATCCAAAACCGCAACCACACACATAAGCAAGCAAGGAGAGCCCACACAATAGGGGAGAAGAGACAAGGTAGAACATTTAAGCACACCAATAGACCCGTTGTGCTAGCCAGTCAAAGATAAGCCAAAAACTCTCCTCACACCACCCATTCACAGACAAACCATCTCACAGAGTGAGACTCGGAACATAATCCAAAGCCAGGGAAAGAGTAGACGCCCCAACTAAAGATTCATTCGCAGCAAATCCAATAGACAAAACCCACTGACCATCCTTTGAGGCACCAAAAAACACTGCCTCAAGGACCAAGGGAGCTACAGAAACCCAAGGCAGAATCTCCAAGGACGTAGACAGCTCTAGAGGAGCCACTCCAAACACCACCCGCCCGTCTCCAGAGAGTTGGAAAAACACAGGCGCCAGGCAGAAAAATGACACATCCATAAGTGACTGAGAAGCCTCCAAAGCCCACCAATCTTCATCTGAGTCATCCTTTGCATTAGCATCAACGTTGGAGGACTTCAAAATTCCTCCCCCTCAAGTTTTACCGTTCTTGCTCCTGCACCCGCACATGCCATCAGAAAATTAATTAATCCTAGCATATCTAGGATATTGTTAGGCCCATCCTTTTTTTAAAATTGTAGTGCTCCAAAATATCCACACAAGTATATGATGACCAAGAGTTGTAAGAAAGGAAAGAAAATATTTTGAAGTTTGTCAAAGCTTGTGCCACTAATTGTTCTAGGATTAAGATTATCCTAATTGCTTAGGGTTCCTTTTAATGATGAGAATCCACTTGAGTGGGGATTATGGGAAAATATTGATGTATAAAGAGGGGGCCTCTTCACAAGGGCCACTAAGATCTCTAACCCTATTTATAAGCCAAGTAGGCTCATAATCCTCAATAAGGGATCCCTCTTCACCTATTGGGATCATCCTAGCCTATCATTACCCCCTCTATATGTATATTATTTATGTAATTAGCTCAACAAGGTGTGTTGGTTGTCTCACATAGAAAAACTTAAAATAGATCTATATATTTCATTTACATAAGCAACTCAATGGAGGGAGTTGGTGCCACATATATTGTACCTTCGAAAAAACCTTTCCTTTATCTATTGAAATTTATTTGAATTAAATTTTTCAATTAGATAATGCTTTTGGAAAATTATTGACTAAAAAAATCCATTGATAAATGATAAAAATAAAATATTATCATTAGTTAGTCTATTCCTATTCACAATGCTCAACTACTGGTTCCTCATGTAGTGAGATTTAATGTTTGGGTCATCAAGGTTTCCTAGACCTTCATAAAATATTTTTTTTAGTGATTGACCTTTGAATTAAACATTCTAATAATCACGAGTAGACCAACTCTTGATCATTCCTTGATATTGATATATTGGGAACATAATTGAATATAAACAATAATAATGGGTAGTATTAGTCCCTAATTATGATAATAAGGAACCCCATTCAAACCAAAGATAAAAAATAAAATGTTTAAGGAAATCAATAAGAAAATATAACATTAAAGTTCCTATGAATATTAATAACAAAATTACATAATTTCTTTCTCATTGACCTTCTAAAATAGATGAAGTTGTAAAAGGTCATCATGCGTGTTAGCTCTCAAAAATGCAGGTAAAATACCTCAAGAGGTTGCCAAACTCTTGGTACGTTTCAGGGAACATACAAGGCCGAATGGTTTAGACCTTCTTCTCTTTAGGTGCTGCTAGACCTAGGTGGGTCTACCTATGTGAATGAAGCAAACTTGAACTATGTGATTTCCACTACAACAGTCTATTCACAGTGGCAATTTTAAAGTGAACAAATGTAATCCTAATCTAGTATAAATTGTATGAGCAATATCAAAGAAATATGTTCAATTAACATATGTGAAATATTTAAAATGAAGTGAAACTAAATGATGGAATGTGGGGGACCAATGCTCTGTTGGGTATATGGAGTCAAATAGAAATCAGAGTTAAGTGAGTTATAACTGGCAATAATTCTAACTGTTTGGAACTTCTATGTTTATAACTTGTATAAACAGGTAGGGATGTAATTATCAGATTCTTCTTTAACAGTCCAAAATAATAATTCTAAGTTGTTGTGAATAATCAAGAGGATTTTAATCTCTACTTGAAAGACCCAATTAATTATGCCACACAGATACAACAAATGTGCATTGATAAATTGAAAATATGCTTGATATATCAATTTAAACAACAAAGAAATATTAAATATGGAGACAAACTGATAATATCTTCAATTGAATTAACAAACAATTGATACCAACATAGAGCCACTGAATCAGATTTTTTCCATTAACTCCTTCAAATTTTACACGTGCATCTTGATCCTTTTTGATGTAAACATTGTATCAATCCCTATTCACCTACTTCTTCTATCTATTATAATCTTCTCCTAATCCTTTGGTCTTGGTCTCTCTTAGTTATTGAGAGGCAACAAGCTTTGGACTAAAGGTCATGACTTTTGATAACAAAACTTAACTGAAAAGATAAAATGTATTAGAGATAACTAAAACTAACACATGCCAATCTGTTAATCTTCGAGTAAAATCCTGAGTCGCTAAAGACCTGTGCAAAGCTTTTACTTTATGATAATCTTTTCTTGATGACGATTAATCTTCATCTGAACCTAGATATTTCTCCTGCCACTTTCTAATTGTTAAATCATTCGGCCACTTGAATTCTTGTGCAGCAGTGAAGTTTGTAAGGTGGCTCTTCCATCTGCTATTGAGCAAGTTTCTGGCATCTACAACAAACTTTGTATAACCATTATCCAATGCCATAATTCCATCAAGCAGAGTGTGAAACTTCTCTAGATTGATATCACCATCACTCTGAATACATGTCAAGCATTGAGGAACCATTTGATCAAACTCATTCTTCCATTCATCCACATCCTTGAGTTGTCCATCACCTTTAATGATCAAAGGACTGAAATTGTGTTTTATTGAATCAAATGAATTCCTTTTGTTCTCTACCTTCTTCTTCATTTCAATGAAATACTTATGCTCATCAATAACTCCCTTCGCCATCTCTTGAGTAGGCTTTAATCTCAGAGGTGCATCAAGATCCCTTTGTGTTGCTTTGCACAAAGTGGTTAAAATATGGTAAGTGGGCTGCCATCTTTTCTGTAATTCCTCTAAGATAGAGGAATTAGTATTTATTTGTTCCAGAGCTTTGACCAAATGACTAAAACCTTCATGGAATCCACTTATCTTCTCTTTTAATACTTCAACTTTGTGCTTCAATATTTCCTTTAAGGTACCCAGATGTGCTACTTGACATCATCCATATTATGTTTCTTCAATTTTTCAATCTCTTCTTTCAACTGTTGAATTTTTGGATCCTCAAATAGAGCAAGTGGATGATAGACAACTATTTCATCTCCTTTTACGTATGTGGATTTTTGCAATTGTTGCTTTAATCTGACATTTTCAATGAATAACTTATTTATTTCATCATTTGATAACTTGTGTCTTTTCTCATACTCTGTTATCTTCTTTTCCATGTTTTCTACTACATCTTTTGTAAACATGGTTGAATGCATAGTTATGGTTGTTGCTTTTATTGTAGTAGTGTCCTTCATTGTCCTAACCATTGCAGATCCTCTTATTTCCTGTACTACATCTAGAAGCCTTCACTTCCTTGTGTTCTTCTACTTCGTCCATAGGGAAAGGGTCTGGGTGGTAGGATTGTATCCTGTGCCTAAAACTCCTTCTGAATCAAATTCTGCAACCAAGTTTGGATCATCCTGGGCTCTAATTTAATCTAACAGAAACACCTTGGAGAGTTCCATTCCAGGTATGATCAACATGTTACTATTTAGCACCAACTCCCTTGCTTCTTTGGGAGTAATATTGATGTTATCAATATCCAACTCTGCCATTGTCTGGGCCTGCACCTCTACATGATTTGAATCATCAATCCCAATGAGATTAATCTTTAGTCTATTATCAAACTATTTCATTTTCATTTCTATCCAAAAATATTTGAATTCCCTTGTATGGATGAAATCATCATCCTCCATGAACTGCAGAGAAGTAACTATTCTCTCATCGTCTTATATCTCATCAACAACTTCTTCTGATATTGTTATTTTTGGGTCATGAGGCTCTAACACCTTTTGCTGCTTTGCTACCTCTTTCATCTTAGCCAAAGTCAAGACTGCTTCTTGCTCTTCATCACTTGACCCATAGTCAACTAATGACTCAATTCTTTGTTTCTTAGCAGGAGGCTCATCAGTTGGAGATGGAGGAGATGGATGTATTGGTGATAGAGGTAGTGTATGTGATGTGGAGGTTATGGATGATGGTGGCTAGGGTACAGATGGTGGAGCTGATTTCTCTTCTTGAGCCTTTTTATACAATTCATCAAATTTACCAAGGACCAATCATATCCTTTTCAACAAATCTGGTTCCTCAACAAAGAACCCCTTGAACTTATTATCTTTTTCTTTCTTCTAGTCCTCCCATCTCATCATCATTAACCATCTTTTCCTTGTTTCAAACACATCTACAAAATATACCAAGTTTCTTATTACATCCTCTTCTGGATCAAATGCATGTGTTATCGCCCTCTTTGTAAGCAGGGTCCTTCTGATACTGTTGATGTGACCCTCTGGATCACATACTCTCTCTTTTCCTAATCTGAGAGCAAAATTGGCTCTTATGAATCTTTGCACTTCTTCCAACATATTTGAACCAACTGATAACTCCTCAAAAACTGTCAAGTTAGGCAAGAAAGTCCCCTTTCTCTGATTATTCATGAGATCATGCTCCATCTAGAGCATTTTCCACATAAATTCTAAAAACAATACTCTACTAGGCACAAATTTTGGTAAAATATGAGGGGCCTGATCACAACCATACACCCTAATGATGGTATATTGTGGCATTAAAAACCAATCAGCATAGTTGTGTGTGAAACCCTTGTTTGGTTTGTATTGCATGGGTCTCATGACCTCAATTAAAGATTGTGGTAGCATCAGTGTAGGAAAACCAAAGGGAGAAATTAGTCTGATCACAAAGTCATCCCTAAACACAACAAAGTCACCTTCAGTGCACCTACTATCCCAAACATAGCACCAATTTTGCACTCGGAGCATAACTCCATTTTCATGTGTGCTCAACTTCATCCTTTTAGTCCACTTTGTTTCATTTTGAAATAGAATTAAATGACATAGTAGGGAATATTTTTTGAAAGTTATAGGGGCCTTAACTTCCCTAACCTGTAACAGACCTTCATGAATTTGTTCTTCAATGATAGAAGAAAAATAAAACTTCACATTGGATTCAGGATGTTGGATAATCATTTCCATCCTCATCAATCCAATTGACATATTGTCTTCAACATCAATTCCAAGAATCTGACATAGTGCATAGTAGGTGTTTTTGAAATAGGTTTGAAATTCAGATACTGGAAAGGGTTTAACTTTTGAAGATGGAATAGGAAGGACTCTATTCTTGTCACCCCTTTTAATGTGTAGGGGGAGTTCATCAATTCTATAAGTCCTTTTCAGTCTCTTGTACTCCTGCTCTAGCCTCCCCAAAT
This sequence comes from Sequoia sempervirens, assembly GCA_007258455.2. Taxonomy (NCBI): domain Eukaryota; kingdom Viridiplantae; phylum Streptophyta; class Pinopsida; order Cupressales; family Cupressaceae; genus Sequoia; species Sequoia sempervirens. The sequence continues at coordinate 97,676 of VDFB02366455.1, forward strand.
CTATTTCTGTGACAACCTGCTTGTTTAGGTTAAAACACCTAATTATAACTTCCCTTGAGATATCTACCAGACATTGACCATCTGGGAGCCTGACAACTTTCGATGGGGCATGATACCTACTGGCCAGAGCTCTAATTAGCTTGACATCAACAAAAACATTAGGAACTATCAATTTTCCCATGTCAAGAGTCCATGGGTTCGATATTGGGACCCTTTCATCTCTGTTCCTATAAAAATACCAATACAAATTCCACCCAGACTATGGAATTATTGGATCTCTACACCCCTGAGCTAAATATTTAAAGGCCCTCTTAGGACCTTTATCAACTAAACCAGGTAGCAGGGCAAGTAATGGCAACTGTAATGAAACTTTACTGGATTTTTCCTCTTTTTTAGTCCTACTTTTGTTTTCTTAGGCGCCATTGCTTAAAATTCAATGTGTGGTGAGTAAAGCTTACCTGGAATATCGCTTGTTCTGAAGAATCCTTTTGACTGTCACACCTTGAGCTCGCCTGTATTTAGCTTCTGCTACCACAAGTGAACAAATTCATAATCTGCCTTGTTTAATTCTCATATCATACCGCATTAATTCCCATATAAGTTCTATATCATTCAAATCCTTCACACCAAGTTGAATTTCATATTTTGATGCTGATTGATGTGACTGGCCTTCATTTAATGCTCCAACGACTGATTACCATGATACCGTGCATCATTCTTCGTTCCTCCGTAGTACCACGGTATATAGTATTTACTTGTTCTCATTATACTGCACTACCATGCACTTCCTTTGCCTCCTTGGTGGTACCACGGTGTATACTTAGTGCTTTACCTCATATACCGCTTTACCACAGGCCTCATTTTGACCCCCTACGGTATAGTGGTTCTCCCTTATGTTTGTTCTTGCTTCACCGCTCTACCACAAGCTTCATTCCGACCCTCTGCGGTATAGCAGTTCCCTTTGCTAATGCTGATGATGACCCCGCTTTACCGTGAGCTAGGTATCAACCCTTCACGGTATAGCAGTAATATAGTATATTGCTACCCTCTCACCACGCTACTATGAGTTACTTTGTTGGAGGCCACAATAAGGAGGTAAAAGGAAAGTCACATATGGGGTGATCAAGTATGGCAACAGTATGGCGGTAAAAGGATAATTTGACTTTGGATGGCAAAAACAAAAATTTTATGAAAATACTGAGAGAGACCCTTGATTTTATATGACAAAATCAACAAAATTTTAGATGAAAATTCTAGTTCCAACAACGGATCCAGTTGGGGATGAGTGATTTATTGATCACTGCAAGAATCTAGAATCTCTGGTTACTGACTAGGCCTTGAGATGGTATGGTGGAAAATGGAGTGGATGGAATGGATATGGAGATGGAAAATGATGAAGGTAGAGATGATCCTACACTACTGTACATGGAAAGAAAAGAATTTTTAATAAGGGACGCCTAGGATTGTCCATGTACTATCAAGTCCTAGTCCCTTTTCAAGTTTCCTAAACTATTGTGCATGGAAATAAATCTTTTTAAGAGGCCTGTTAAGAATTTTCCATGCACTGGAAATCCTTAAATCTCTGGTACTTTTGAAGAAAAGAAGTGCTTTAGAAATTTCCCATGTACAGGCAACTCTTTGTTTTCTCCAGACATATTCTGCAAGTAATATGAATCTTCTCCTCCTTTTCCAGTGAAAACAAAGGGCCCTAACCA